>JANAVB010031216.1:2941490-3230007 GCA_029216955.1 Iris pallida | reverse complement strand
TTCAATTACGGTTCCAGTGAGCAAAAAATTGAGATTGCCCCAACCGACATGCCACATATAGTTTAGCTCCAACACCATCTCAACAACAGTTACCAGGGCCAATAACTCTAGGACCAGGAACACCGCAATCACTTGCACTAGAAGGTTACTAGAAGGATCAGCTTGAATGGACCAGACAACACAGTTTAGGCCTACTAGAGAAGAGATGAATAATCCGAGGCAATGATGAGCATTTACTATGACAGTGTTAGACACCCCTCCTAGTCAATGGATACAGCAGATATTGTTCTAGTTACTTCATTATGAACACCTTCACTAGTATGATATTCATGTGTAGAATAGTTATCTTATTGCCTAAACACATTAGGATTAAAAATTAGCATTAGCACTGTGAAGTACTACCTACAAACACCTTTAGTAGTCTCATAAACCATAGCATAGACAGACTTGCTTACAATAGCAATCAAGGACTTAGTCGTTAAAGGATTTCTACGACTCGCCTTAGAGTTTGATACCTTTTATGTAGACATTGTATATGTTATAAGAAAGGTAAAATGTCTTATGTCCTCGGCTCATGTGTTTTCATAGTATTTTGTGCCAGAAGAATCCCCTTGGGACTGCAAGTATGACATACGCAATCGTTTCCATCTATTCAATATCGGAGATCTTTAAACTTAATTCATATCTACTATATCACGCTATCTATTATGTCGTACATAATCAAAAGGCGAGGTATGATATCATGTGTCACGACCCGCACCCTGATGAGGGGTACGAGCACGTGCTTACGTCCAGCCTACGCCACAGAATCGACGGTAGAACACTATATATAAGGTCTGTAAATACTACGACTAAACAGTATAAAGGTACCTGTACATTATATACACTCCGAATGGAGGTGACATAGCAATACAGTCTCAATCACAAAATAAAACTAAGGTAGATAGCATGGAAAGGAAATATGATAGATGAAAATAGGAAATAAGTTCAAGATCCCCACAAGCCCAGAGATATACACAACATCACAGAGTCACAAAAAATAATATAAAATACTACGGTCTGAGAGTACTAGCTGGATCGCAGTCCAGGCAAACCTAACTAAGCTACACTACTCTGGGTGTGCAAAGTCTAGTGGCTCTACTATCAAGCCACGGTCCTGGACTACTCCATCTAACCTGTCCCCATAATAGGTCGGGCAATCTGCCTCAGAATTATCTGTAATATATCAACGATATCCTGTCAGGAAAATGAGCAAGTACAAATACTAACAGCAGTTCCATATGAATTGACAAATTCTATAAGAGACAATATAATAAAATACAAGACAAAGATATAGGATGACTTGGGAACCATTCGAAAGCTGAGTTACAACCCTTAAACCAAACAAGGACCGGGGTTGTAACCCTTCTCACGAACATAACTTAGTCTCCAATCAAGGTATAGCATAAAGGCATGTAGAACATGTGAGTAAATGAATATCATAGCATGGTGAGAAAAGTACTAAAAGTAGAACTGAGTAGGTTATAAGATACGATAAATAAATATAAAATATGACTTGAATTATTAGAGCGATGTGATCGGCTTTAGGTATGTTACTGTAACGCTCCAGTCCCAAATACTTAGGACTAGATACGTATCATGCCAGCTGTATCCATACGAGTAAATATACAGCTCGTATGTATACATAAGCTGTAAAATATAGAAAGCCAAGACACTAAATCTCATCCATAAAGATAAATGATAATATAAAAGCAACTTTGAGTTTGTCATGTATACAATCGTTGGGCGGAGACAAAGTCCACTACCAACTAATTTAAATAGAGAAGAATTATAAAAGAAAGTGATTGGTCGAGCGAAGCAAATGATGAGTCCAAAAGCAATCATCACGAAGGATAGATCGCAAGACATGGCCTTAGCTAGAGCATCTGCAAGAAATCACGAAAACACACACCTGAAGAAAAACCAGGTCCTCAGAGGGACGTAACAAGACACATAATATTATGCCGATAAATTGAATAAATAAGCTCAACAGAAAAAGTATGCATGAGTAAAGGTTCCTACCCATTCTAGGTGATATGCACTTTGAGGACAACGTTCTATGCAGGGGCTGTAGGCTCAGCAGAGTAAATAAAGAGTGGCAGTAAGTAGTGCTCATCCGAGTCACTATCGGCCTTGGACAGAAGGTAGTGCTCATAAGAGTCACCCTCGGCCCAAAATGTGTGTAAAAATAAAATGTAGCCCCTAGGCTAATAACTGTCCCCTCCCCCCAATGATACTAAACATGTGTCGTCTCCACGACACTGTTTAATCCTTAATAACCGCCAAGTCTTCTACACAATCTTTTGACAGTTATATCCTAATGCACGTCCTGTACGCACCGATGTACGGTCGGTACGCAAGTCCGAAGCTATATGCAACTCACCACTCACACACAATCCGTGGCACATCGTGACAGTTTATGAGATGCACATACGGTGGTCCCTTAACTCTAAGCCAATTGTATAAAATATAATAATTTGTATCTATATAATTTTGAAAGAACAACATAAAGAAAAAGCATACATGGTATTGAGCAAGAAATTAAACAGTAAAGGCAAGGTGTCTTGCCTGGTGTTACCGCCTGATGTGGTGCAACGATCCGACAAGTCCTGATTTGTCCAATTGTCATGGCCGATGAGTAAGGGTCCGAAGTTACGAGGAAATAGGAAAGCACAATTTAGTCACGACCAACTTTGATAATAATGGGAAATTACGGAGAAAGATACTTCGTACTATTTTAGAAAAATGCTTAAATACTTAAAAATATATTTTTGGTAAAAATAGCTTTAGATAATTACTTTAAAGTCTAAAAACTTTTTAGGCAAAAACTAAGTAAAATAAATATTTAGATAGTGAAACTATATTTTTAGTAGCAACATAATTTACACAATATTGGGAATACTAGAAATCATTTATAACTTTGAAAAGTGTCTTTCTTATTATTTACAATAATACGCATACCATATTGAAATGAAATATCATTTCTAATAATAATAAGACTGAAAATAATAATAATAATAATAATAATAAATATAATAAGAATAAGAATCAGAATAATATTAATATTAATAATAATAATAACAACAATAATCACATAATATTATATTATTAATAATAATAATAATGATAATAATAATAATAATAACTTTAACAATAATACTAATAATAATAATAATTCTAATAATAATAATAATAATAATAATAATAATAATATACTATTAATAGTAATAAGTGTTGAAGAGCTGCTCTTTTAGGAAAGAGAGGGAGAGGAATAAAAGGAAAAATCCTCACCGAGGAAGAGCGGCGGCGATGGGGCGGCGCCGGCCATGGGCGCAGTGGCGCGCACAGCGGAGAGGATCCGCGGCGGCGATGGGGCTTTCAACAGCGGAGATGCGCGGAGGGGGTCGATCGGAGGTTAGGGTTTCTGCGGCGGTTCGCTGGGTTGTAGGCTACCGTCGTGTCCGGGGTGTCTTCCGACACGAGGTGGTTGGAGGATGGTTGGAGTCTGTACACGTGTCCTGCGAGACACAGAACGGGTCGGTGTCCGGGGTTGTCGGACACGGAACGGGATTATGATGTATTTGTAATGGAAATTATAGTGGATGTAGAGGCACAGACACGATGCACTACATTGTGGATGTAGGAAAATTATGGAAGAGTACCTGCCTATTTATAGGATGTAGGAATTCCCAGTTGGATAGGGATTGAGATGTTTAAATTCCCCAATGGATAAATTCCATATTAATTCAAATCAATTTAAAAATCCAATTCAATATAAATAAAACTTATCTTTAATTTTATAGCTATTTAAAATAAGACCAGTAAAATCTTTTCCAATTTAAATTATCAAAATAATTCAAACATTAAGTAAAACAAAATTTTAAATATCTTCTTCATAATATTAAAATATAATAATAGATAAATTTTGAAAATCAAGATAATTACTTAAAATATTTAATCATAAATTAGCCTTTATAATTAGTAAAAATATGTTAATAATAATAAATTCCAAATTTTGCAAAATATTTGGAACATAATTCTTATAACCCAATATTTCCAAATCTCTACTTATTTTTAAACAACGAACAAATAACTCTTTTATACAAAATAAAAATATTTATCATATAATTTTGAAAACTAAATTTCTTCTATATAAATAAAATCTCTAATAAAATATTTTACAAAAATATGTACCTCGCACATATTCGTACTCGACGAGAAATACGAATCGCAAACTCGTTCGCGACGACAATTGTATTTGTATGCGATGTATAAATACGAATTACAAATAAATACCAATTTATTTTAAAAAAAATTTACTAAAATTTTAGGGATTTTATATCCTACCCAACTTACAAGAATTTCGTCCTCGAAATTAAGAATAAGTAAGGGGGTTAGAAGGTACGAGGGTAAGGCAACACAAATCATTGGGCGAGGTAACGAAACGACAAATATGCTTTAGAAAATCGTGATTCCGATAACGACAAAATAATTCACGATTTTGGAATTGAACGAGGGTTGCTAGTCAAGGTAAAAATTCATGATAGCACAATGGAAGTAGTTTAAGTGGATATTTTGGAGAATATGGCACTTTGAAGAAGATCGTATAGTACACTACACCAAAACACCCATATTCCAACGGTCTAAACATGTTAGAAAAAATAATTCTAACGGGTATATTCCGTGAGTATTTAGGCGTGGGTAATATTACTAACTACCTTTCTAACGGACATGCCCGTTAGTATTTAAAGTTTTCTAACGGCTGTAGCCGTTAGTAATTATTTTTCTAACAGGCATATAAATATATGTAGATATAAATACTAACGGGCTATGGCCGTTGGAAGATTTTAAAAATATATAAAAAAAACAATTTTAGAATTTAATACTAACGGGACTGGGTCGTTAGTATGTTTAAAAAAATGGAAAAAAAAAAATTAATTTTAGAATTACTAACACGAGAGTAATTCAAATTATTTGCTTTTCCTATATTTCAATAAAAATGTGCACCTACCTCACCACTTGCACCTGCAATTAATTTTAGAAGGACATGAAGGTGTTTTAGCAAATAAATGATGTCAGATGGGATTCTAGCTGACAATTCAAGGAAAGAACAACATGGATTTCACTTGCAAAATTTTGACAGCAAGGAAATTTATTAAGTTTTACAAACCTTGAGGGGATTACCTTCAATTACCCATAAAAATAGTTGCAGCAGAAGTAGAATCTTGAAAACAAAATACATATGACCCAATTAAATAATTACAGTGGAGATACAATGTTGATGTATAAGTAACTCGTACACATGGCAAATACTCCACAATCATCCAAATGTACAAACAAGAATGAAATACAAAAACTTCAGTTGCAGTGAATCACTTACCCATCAGGTGCAGTACTACAAGGAACCATCTTCACAGGAAGCAAAGGAAGTGACACAGTAATCCAAAATCTGCACCCAAAAAATGCATTCCCTTTTTAAAGGAACTTCACAACAGAGCAGTACAAATGAATACAGGTTTTGTGACAGAACAAGTCACTAAGCAAGTGTAATTACATCTTAAAAGATATGTTAAACATATTAACATACAGGTAACAAACAATGAACAAAGTACGTATCAATATGCTCAAGTTCTTTACGGTACATAGACTGACAGCAGTTGAAGTCTTCCACTGCCACTTCCAGAATATCTTCGTCGCTGACAGTAGAGTTGCTGATGGGAGGGACATATTATTTCAGTATTTAGTAAGTGAAGGAGCAATGTGCAAGATGGGCTCTACTAAATTGCAAGTTACCTATATGATGTTTTAAGAAGGCGAAAAGTTTCCATGTTGCAGTGCTCAATAGTCCTCTTGTGCTCTAAACGATCCAAATTCACATAGAAGGGATAGTTGAGAAGATGATCAACCTGAAAATTACGAGATTTTTCAATTGTCAGGGCGCATAAATTCCTCATCTTTCTCTACCCAGCCTCTGTTTTACTGGCCAGAGTCAAGTTTCAACTCAAGAATATAACTACATAATAGATATCAAACTAAGATCACCCACCTGTAGACCCTGTCCAGTATGTTCTCTATAGAAGAACTAAAATGTCGAGATGGACTAAATACCTGAACTGGAAAGGCTTAATTGCATTATGTTCTCTATAAAAACATATATAAAATAAAGGCTTAATTGCAAATCGAAATTTAAGACACTTCCTGACAGCATGTTGGAGTCTGAAGAAGAAGAATACTAGATGGACTAAATACCTGAACTGGAATTCTTGCACTTGCATTTATCTTCAATCCATGAGGACATGCTATTAAAGGAGGAAAAGAGATCAGTTGTAACCTGGAAAGTTCCAGGTTAGCCAAAGAGTTATTGTTAAGGATCAATTTTATACAAAATTTTATACTAAAAAGAGTTATTGTTAAGGATCAATTTTATACAAAATTTTATACTAAAAAGAGTTATTGTTAAGGATCAATCCATGAAGTAATATAGAAAAAGAGGCTCAATTTTATACTAAAATTATTGTTAAGGATTAGCCAAAGAGTTAAGTTGTAACCTGGAAAGTTCCAGGGGTTGAACTTGATGGGCTCCCCTGCTGGTTCTCTTTATTACAAGTCCTGGTTCTTCCAAGCCTGGAGCGGATATTGACCCCCATTGGGAAAGGTTCCTGCAAAGAGAGAAAATGGAACATCAATCCTGGAGAATTTGGACCAACAATAGTTGACACTAAAGTTTGCAGTCGGCTTGCACTTGTTTTACACAACCAGATTTAGTATTACACCAGTATTAAGTTGCTTCATCATCATCTACCACGTTACCAAGCCCATGTATTTCCTTTTTTGGTAGATAATGAATGAAGAATCAGTAACAAGAATTATACCTAAGAAAGTGAAGGTTGGAGGATTTCTCAATGCTGCAATAATAACATATTCTAAAACATATCCTACTAATCTGGTCATAAAAATAAAATAAGCAGTCACAGGAGTGCGTGTGACAGTTGCACCAAATTTTAGAGGAAGATGAAATTTCACAACTAGGAGTACAAGGCAATTTCGCAAAATAAGAAGACTTGAAATTTCACAACTAGGAGTATAGGCCCATACAATACTACTAAATAGCTAATACAACAGGCAAAGTGCATTAACCAATGAAAGGCAACTTTTACGGTAGCTACATTATGATAAACAAGATTTTGAATATAATAAACATAGCATACGCAATATGATGTGTAGTTATGACTGGAATTGTACCAGACCACCAGCGTTTGGGACATCTGAATGAAAAAGAATGGGGCGACAATGCTTATCCTCGTTCATTAAACTAGAGTTCTGGAAATGAGCAATAAGTGCTGATTTCCCTTGGATCCTAGAATAGGCAAGCGATGCTACTTTTTCACTATTGAATTTCTCCCATTTCTTACCATTCAATGTCTGAAAAACATCAACTTAACATTTTTATCTCTAATCATAGTAATCATTTTTGTAAAGCACAAAGCTAATAGAGAAAATACAGACAAGAAAACGTCCTATATTTTTATATTTTATCATAGGAATAGATAAATCCAGCAAAATAGTCCAACAGTTTTATTTTTCATCATTAATTTGTAACTGGGAGGAGTGATCAGAACCTGATATGATCTACTGAGGATCGATCATGTTGATGAAAGCATAGCCCCCATTTTACTTGTTCTGAAAGAAGCAGCTTGAACTTAACATCCACACACAGATATAGTAAACATGAAAAAATAAAGACAAAATAAAGACAAAATAAAGACAAAAAGACAAAAAGAAAATGAATAGAATTGTTGTTAGTACATATAAGTTATATATATAGTGAAGTCTATGGGACTCTGGAATGTAATCATAATAAAGGTGAAATCCTGTGACAATTTTTGATGAGAATTCATAGATACCTTGTGAATCTTAACAGAGTAAGCTTTGGAACGGAAGGCTCGAAGAGTCCTCTTACCTATGTACAATAGCAGCAGAACTGAGATGTACATCGTTGTCTGTAAAAACAACTTTTAATCAGATTAGAAGCTTCTTGGCGTCGAATCGTATCCTGACATTCAAATCAGAGTAATACATGTTATGCTACTATCAATAGTTGTTAGTTGTCCAATGGAGCAATGAAAATTATGGCTAGAAAGGTTTTTAATCAGTATACCACTGTATATGTGTGTTTTAGCCTGTGTTTGTAGTATGTATATTAGTTATGGGTACAAGTTTTGGGGTGTACCTAGACTAATTAGCTACACTAGCAACATCATATTGATTGGATTTACTATAACAACTAACTATAATATATAGTCAAATTTACTATAACAACTAACTATAATATAAGATGCACAAATTTACTGCTTGCTTCCAATTCCCAACCATCAAATTTGGCTCAGAAATCAAAACACAAATCATAATTTGCTGCCATAGATAGACTATATTCTTCTCAAAGGATATATATATATATATATATATATATATATATATATATATATATGCCCTTGTAATTCAGACCTCAGTCATGAACATGAATAGGACATGTATCTATCACACAGCATAATTTATAGGTTAACTTCACCGATTAAAAAATATCATCAACAATAATTAAGTTAAGGAGAGGAATTCATTATAGAAGTGTAAGCTTCACTTGTCTAGAAGCTAATCATGATACACCAACTTTAGCGAAAGTTCAAAACTCAAGGGCTGAAATTATAGGAAAGATATGAAACACGATCCTCAAATCCTATGATAATCATGATACACCAACTTTAGCGAAGGTTCAAAACTCAAAGGCTGAAATTGTAGGAAAGATATCATACACGATCCTCAAATCCTATGATAATCTTAGACCTGTAACCATATAAGAAATAAGATATTTTAGAGACTTATGCAAAAAAATTCAACAAAAATATATCAATAACAGTTACATGATTAAATATTTAAGGATGTAACACAAACCAAGAAACAAAGATAGTAGGCATGATTAGTTAATCAGCTATACAGTTTGGCATACTTTGTTCTCTTATGTAACTATAAGAAAGACACTTCACTATAATGCAACAACAATTAGTATGGAACTAACCATCTGCTGTTACAACACGACCACAAGAATTCATGAGATTACCGATATAACCAGGAGAAGAATAAAACCAAGCAAAATTGAATACACAAAACTCTATGATAGCCCAAAAGCTATGGTTCAGTAGCAGCAAATTAAGGAAGGTAATATCAAAGTAGGGGATTTCCATTCCCACCACTGAAACTTGCCAAGCAATAAATGTTTTGAACCTCCTCATTTGAAAAAAAACATAAATCCTACATATAACAACAATAGCAGCAGTAGCAAAGCCTTTATCCCAAAAAATGCTCACCTTGTTACCAGGAATAAGTCTAGAACAGGAGACAAATTTTCTAGGCATCCAAAGACATCTCATGCATCAGATAAAAACATGCCAAAGATTTGGTTGATCCTGCTATAGTATATGTTAGAGCATGATGTTAATGCTAAAGCATACATTCCTTTTTCACAGATTGCTCTCAACTCTTCAGGACAAACTTGCCCTAGCATCACCTGATGGGAGAAATAGATCAATGTAGTACATGTACCAAATATAGAAGAATGATGAAATTTTGTGAAAGAATGAGTTTTAATAAAACCTCCATTTTCTTATGACAAAAAGGTTGAAAAGGGCTATTCTTCAAAATGGCTTCCTTAGAGTTCCAGAAATCTTTCACTTCCTCGTCAGAAACTCAATGAACATCTCTGCCGAAGGTCCACTAAAGTAACAGTAGGAAGCATATAACAAGAAGTAACTGGAACATAAATAGTTTGGTATCAATTTCATGACTGAACAGATATTTCTTGAAAAATTAACAAGTTTATGCCAAAGAACTAGAAAGAAAGATTGAAATAAAAGAAATGTTAGAAAAGAAATGGTGCATCTCCAAGGAAGTTCAAACAAGTACCTCAGCGAGTGCCATTCGAACACCCAAACTCTGCTCATCTAACAGCAATTTCACAACTTCAGTAAGTAAAGTCCTTTTACCATGCCAAGCTTCTAACAACCTTTAGAGACAAAACAGCAGGAATAAGTATACACCAGAAAGCTGGAAGTCATCTAGTCAAAACATCAGACTACTGATATTACAGTATCCAAGCAAGATATGTTAACCCAATGCCAAAAAGTACCAAATAAAGAAGATTATCCTAGACTAGCTCATAAAATTGGTTGATTTTCAGTATGTCCTCAGTTGCGGGGATGTTGTTCATTTGTCACTCTTTGCCTTAGTGTACCATACAGGTGAATGCAACTCCCATAGCAATTTGTATATGTTAACTCTTCATAATTGGTGTGTAAGTTTAAACTGCATAGGCAAAAAGGTAGGTCTATCGAACCACCAATTAGACATCTAGGTTTTATGGCAAGACACTCTCGTGCTCATAGCCAAATTGGCTAGGGTTTTGGCACCAACATAAAGGGTTGACATAACATTGACAATCGGTCGTAGAACTTTGTCAATTATTTATGTAGCTTTTTGCTTCATAGTCGAACCCTATTTGAATGGGAGAAGGGTTGGATGATGATGATTGTGGTGATCCTTGGTTGTGGAGAGCTCAGTCAAAATTAAGCTTGCTTTAGATACATCGCCAAATCAGCAACAGTCTCTTGACTCGAGACCTGTGTTATATAATATGACATGTGTGAATTTACCAGTTCACTCAGGAATGATTGCTTATTGAGACCTTCTAGAGCAGTGAATGCGACCTCGAGCATACGAGAAAGGTAGGCAATAACTCTAAAAATAGAAAAAGAACTCCTTGATTAGAGGGTCATATCGACTTATTCAATTCTTACAAGCAAAACCAAATATACAAACAAATTAAAATATTTCATAAAATGCAATGTGAAGTGCACCTTATGCATGCATTCGTAGGTCGATGATCAGGAGCAATTCCGTCATCAGGAGAAAAGTTCGTAATTTTGGGGTTGGGTAACAGGTTCTGGTGTTCAAGTTGGAGAGTAACGTTGTGGTTTGAGTATTCTTGTTCTCTTCCTCAGCGTTATTTGGTATCCTGAGTTAGTTACCTATGTACTTTTTTCAAACTCTGGTGCTCAAATTCATAGTTTTTCTACACAAGTCTTGTTCTTAGTTAGTAACCTATGTACTTTTTTCTGATCCCCAATTTTAATGAACAAACCCTAGTCACATGTTCTTTCCTATTTATTGTTCTTGATCAATCTTCTCTACACAAATCTATGACAAATTCTACTGGATCTTCCCCAATTCCAAGTCCGACATTTTATGTGACAGATTAAAGGAGTAAATAACTGACATCATATACCAAAATTTAGGGTTTCTGACTCACATCACATATCAAAGAAAAACCAAAACCTAGGGTTTTTTACTCATATCATATATCATAATTAGTAAAAGAATTAAGAAACCATCCTGACATTTCCAAAAACTTGTGAATCTAAATAACCATATGAGAATATAAAAAAAAGAGTGGATGACTCACGCCGACGACTACGAATTGAGAACGTCGGATAGCCGACGACTACGAATTGAGACCTTTGTGCAGCCTTGCCAGAGATGGTGTCGCCGCGCCGGAGATGGACGACGTGCCGCAGTGTCGGAGATGGATGACGTGCCGCCGCGTCTGATATGGACGACGCGGGTCCGTGCCGGAGATGGATGACTCGCCGTAGGTGGACGACAAGCCAGGTGGGATCCGTTCAATTTGTGAAAGAGAGAGAGATGAGAACTAATGGTTTAGAGAATTTGTGAATGAGAGAGAGAGAGAGGAGAACGTATATATGTGTCGAACTGGGGGAGGGGGGATTCTGCCGCCAAGAATTTGGTTGTGGCGCCAAATTTCGGTTGTGCCGCCAAGAATTTGGCTATGGGGGAATCGGAGGTTCTACAAATTGGGGGAGAAAATACCTTGCTAGAATATTTATTATATGGGTAGGGAAAGAAAATATTATATTTGTTATATTTGTAACAGACTAAGATAATACTAACGGGTCTAACTTGTTGCAATTTTCTAACGGATGAAGTCCGTTAGAAATTAAAACAAGGACCCGTTAGAAATTGGACTATTTGGTGTAGTGGTAAGTGTCTAGGTTGAGGGAACGAATGAGAGAATGATAGGAATCATTCAAGTGATTAGGGGTCACGATAGGAGATATAGGGTCGTCTAGGTTTAGAGTTGAATCATCTTCAAATTTCAAAAAGGTCATGAAAGTTGATTCTAGGGTCGAGGAAAAAGGCAAGTAGCTCAAGGCGGGGATAGTCATATTGGTTGGTCAGTGGTTAACTGTCCCAAGTATATACAAATATCATGGGCATAGGAGAATGGTTTGGTCTATCTATCAATCACAAGCTTTGTCTAGAATAGTTAAAAGACGAAAGCCAACAAGAGTCCAAAGGAGATGTTTTCGTATGCCAATATGTGATTCAAAGGCGGTTGTATAATTCCAAGACAATTGCCAGGGTAATCACGGAGGAGACTCTAGGGGCAAGTTTAACTATGTCTCCATCCACGTAGTATGATATATGAAAAGCGAACCAAGTGCACTATGGTTGATCAGACCATAATACGTCGGCTCTGATTTAGACAATGTATTAGTGGGCGCCCACATTAAACATATGTCATGATCAAGCTTGATAAAGAATATGCTTGCAAAACTAAGCTATTTTAGCATCATAGGTAGATAAAATAATAAGTAAAGGATAATGATGAAAGAAATCAATTAGTCCAAGATCTTATAAAATCTAAGTTCCGTCCGAAATTTGGGCCTATGCAGTCGGCTTGGTTGACTAGATAAGTTAGGGTCCACTGAATTCTATGGTCCAAGTGAACCTATCAATGTGGTCCACAAAAGGTTGGTTAGGTCGGGAGGTATTTAACCCAACTTACAAGAGTTAAACTAGTAGTGTAAAGGGGTCAATGGGTCAAGCAATCAAGGTAAAGCGCAAGTCAAGCATTACACATCGGGTGGAAAAAATTGAGTAGAGGTCGAGTCTCATCTATAGTTAAAAAGTATATTGGTTTTACGGTAGGGATTAGAGTCCAGTCTTTTTGACCCGAAAGTCGCAATATGAAATTAGAGTACAAAGAGACGTGTTTTAGTGGCACGTGATATACCTACATGAAGGTGGGCTCGTGTAGGTCTTGCTTGTGAAATTTGTGGAAGGAAACGTCTAATGTTGTGCTCCAAATATCTAAGTCACGGTAAAGGACACAAAATAATTAAAATAGAAAGTGGGAATTCATGAAATAATGATTAACGCACAAAGTAAATGACCAAGTTAACGCATGAAATAATGATAATTCATATTCTAGTAGATCAAGGCAACATAAGTTAGGCATACCATTTCTAGAGATATGACAGCCACTTGATGGGGTATGATTAAGGAATAATCCAATTATTTCTCAAGTTTCAAATGGTTAGAAAGTCACGATAAAATCTTGATTTGAAGGAATGTCGAGGGAGTCAAGATTGGAATATAACCATACGATCTTGAAGATGACTAACAACACTTGTATGTACACTACTATCATGGTCGTGAGGGATATGGCAATTAGTATGGAGTACTCCTAACTCATTAGAGTTATCTTAGTGGTAAAAAAAATTTAACTGGAGTTTCCTCAAAAAGTCTCTTAATAAAATTTTTAAAAACAATAAACCACCCAAAATTGTATTTACTCTAAGCTGCCCAATTAGATTATGGCTAACAATTTCATTTCCTTTAATAATCTCAAAGTAAACTTTTACCATGTTACTACTAACTTTTTCCAAAATTTAACGTTCAAATCCAACTATTGAAATCAAGAGTTCATAATTCACGAATCCATAAAAATCTCATAATCAATCAAAAATTTAAAACCCAAAATTTTTCAAATAACTACAAAAAGACTCTTAGCAAGAAAAACAATCTCAAAATGGAAGTTCAATATCTTAATGCACTTATCAACCCTAATCCGAATTTTTTTTTTTTTGCCAATTTATTGATAATCTCAATCAAAACCTTTTTACTCAAAATCTAACTAGATTTCTAAATCATAAATCACATGCCACAATTTAAAATTTGAAAATCTTCCTCAAAAATTATTTTTATATCTTCCAAAATATTTTAAACCCAAAATAAATTTTTTTTTGCTGCTTTCACTTAAATTTGAAATTTAAGAAACATACTAATCGTAAGTTGTACGAGAATAATTTCTACTGCTACATTTAAAATCCAAGACCATTTTTCAAACCAAATTTATAACTGTTCAAAGCCGTATAATTATAACTCAATAAATCATAAATATCACAACTTGAAATTGAAATCAGTTTTATATTTGCTCAAAGACGTATAGCTATAATCCAATAGATCATAAATATGAAAATCAAAACAATTTCTTAAATCAATTGTGTATAGATTCCAACTATTTTTCTGCAGCATAAAAATAAAATCCTATCAATCCTCTTATGATCACTACTTAGAAATCTCAAGATTACAACTTCCTTAGATATCCTATTTTACAAATTACTAATAAGTAAATAACACTTTTTTTTAAAAAAAAAAAGCCTTTTTAATACCATTAGAGTCTTAAATGTATTCCAATTGCCAATGTAACCCTTCTAGCCAAATGGTTGACCAATAAGTATATAGTAATGTAGTCATCTTTCTAACTGTCACTAAGCACGAAAGATAAGAATTTACGGTAGGAGGAATTCAAGCAGGATGCAAATCAAGGAGGTCGAACGAGAGTTCAAATTTTGAAGTCAAGAAAGGATGTCAAGTAGGTGGATAAGATTCTAGACTCTAATCCTATATTGCAGGCCCACATCGGTACAATTATGTAGCCGAAGTGACAAACTCGACCTGCATGGGCCACCACAAAAATATGTAACGCCCCAGTCCCAAATACTTGGGACTAGATAGTATCATGCCAGCTGTATCCATACGAGTAAATATACAGCTCGTATGTATACATAAGCTGTAAAATGTAGAAAGCAAAGATACTAAATCTTATCCATAAAGATAAATGATAATATACAAGCAACTTTGAGTTTGTCATGTATACAATCGTTGGGCAGAGACAAAGTCCACTACCAACTAATTTAAATAGAGAAGAATTATACAAGAAAGTGATTGGTCGAGTGAAGCAAATGACGAGTCCAAAAGCAACCATCACGAAGGATAGAGCGCAAGACATGGCCTTAGCTAGAGCATCTGCAAGAAATCACGAAAACACACACCTGGGGAAAAACCAGGTCCTCAGAGGGACGTAACAAGACACATAATATTATGCCGATAAACTGAATAAATAAGCTCAACAGAAAAAGTATGCATGAGTAAAGGTTCCTATCCATTCTAGGTGATATGCACTTTGAGGACAAAGTTCTATGCAGGGGCTGTAGGCTCAGCAGAGTAAATAAAGAGTGGCAGTAAGTAGCGCTCATCCGAGTCACTATCGGCCTTGGACAGAAGGTAGTGCTCATAAGAGTCACCCTCGGCCCAAAATGTGTGTAAAAATAAAATGTAGCCCCTAGGCTAATAACTGTCCCCTCCCTCCAATGATACTAAACATGTGTCGTCTCCACGACAATGTTTAATCCTTAATAACCGCCAAGTCTTCTACACAATCTTTTGACAGTTATATCCTAACGTACGCCCTGTATGCACCGATGTACGGTCGGTACGCAAGTCCGAAGCTATATGCGACTCACCACTCACACACAATTTGTGGCACATCGTGACAGTTTATGAGATGCACATACGGTGGTCCCTTAACTCTAAGCCAATTGTATAAAATATAATAATTTGTATCTATATAATTTTGAAAAAACAACATAAAGAAAAAGCATACATGGTATTGAGCAAGAAATTAAACAGTAACGGCAAGGTGTCTTGCCTGGTGTTACCGCCTGATGTGGTACAACGATCCGACAAGTCCTGTTTTGTCCAATAGTCATGGCCGATGAGTAAGGGTCCGAAGTTACGAGGAAATAGGAAAGCACAATTTAGTCACGACCAACTTTGATAATAATGGGAAATTGCGGAGAAAGATACTTCGAACTATTTTAGAAAAATGCTTAAATACTTAAAAATATATTTTTGGTAAAAATAGCTTTAGATAATTACTTTAAAGTCTAAAAATCTTTTTAGGCAAAAACTAAGTAAAATAAAATATTTAGATAGTGAAACTATATTTTTAGTAGCAACATAATTTAGATAATATTGGGAATACTAGAAATCGTTTATAACTTTGAAAAGTGCCTTTCTTATTAGTTACAATAATACGCATACCATGTTTAAATTAAATATCATTTCTAATAATAATAAGACTGAAAATAATAATAATAAATATAATAAGAATAAGAATCAGAATAATATTAATATTAATATTAATAATAATAATAACAATAATCACATAATATAATATAATGATAATAAAATCAGTAAGGATAATACTAGTAATAATAATAATATTATATTAATAATAATAATAATAATGATAATAATAATAATAACTTTAACTTTAATAAAAATACTAATAATAATAATAATTCTAATAATAATAATAATAATAATAATAATAATGAAATACTATTAATAGTAATAAGTGTTGAAGAGCTGCTCTTTTAGGAAAGAGAGAGAGAGGAATAAAAAGGAAAAATTCTCACCGAGGGAGAGCGGCGGCGATGGGCGATGCCGGCCTTGAGCGCGGTGGCGCGCACGGCGGGGAGGATCCGCGGCGGCGATGCGGCTTTCAACGGCGGAGATGCACGGAGGGGGTCGATCGGAGGTTAGAGTTTCTGCGGCGGTTCGCTGGGTTGTAGGCTGCCGTCGTGTCCGGGGTGTGTCCCGACATGAGGTGGTTGGAGTCTGTACACGTGTCCTGCGAGACACAGAATGGGTCGGTGTCCGGGGTTGTCGGACACGGAACGGGATTATGATGTATTTGTAATGGAAATTGTAGTGGATGTAGAGGCACAGACACGATGCACTATATTGTGGATGTAGAAAAATTATGGAAGAGTACCTGCCTATTTATAGGATGTGGGAATTTCTAGTTGGATAGGGATTGAGATGTTTAAATTCCCCAATGGATAAATTCCATATTAATTCAAATCAATTTAAAAATCCAATTAAATATAAATAAAACTTATCTTTAATTTTAAAGCTATTTAAAATAAGACCAATAAAATCTTTTCCAATTTAAATTATCAAAATAATTTAAACATTTAGTAAAAGAAAATTTTAAATATCTTCTTCATAATATTAAAATATAATAATAAATAAATTTTGAAAATCAAGATAATTACTTAAAATATTTAATCATAAATTAGCCTTTATAATTAGCAAAAATATGTTAATAATAATAAATTCCTAATTTCGTAAAATATTTGGAACATAATTCTTATAACCCAATATTTCCAAATCTCTACTTATTTTTAAACAACGAACAAATAACTCTTTTATACAAAATAAAAATATTTATCATATAATTTTGAAAACTAAATTTCTTCTATATAAATAAAATCTCTAATAAAATGTTTTACAAAAATATGTACCTCGCACATATTCGTACTCGACGAGAAATACGAATCACAAACTCGTTCGCGACGATAATTGTATTTGTATACGACGTATAAATATGAATTACAAATAAATAACAATTTATTTTAAAAAAAATCTTACTAAAATTTTAGGGATTTTACAGTTACAAGACAGGTTATCCACTTGGCCTGATAATCATACAAAAATCTCTGGAAAGGGTCATGCCGGCCAACCTGGATAACAAGCACACGGAGGAATCTGCTACACTCTACGTGAGGTGAGAGTGGCGCAAGCATAATAGTGACAGGAGGCTTTGATCACATAGCCCCTAATAATTTCCCCATCCCCGAATAGTATCACGAATTCGTACATGGCACGTCATGACATGGGTTTCAAAAGCAGGGGGCCAGTCCACTCTCAAATCGATGTCTATATAAGTGCAAGAAATAAAAAATATCACGTACCAATATACAAAGAAAGTCCAGGAATAACATCTCATGACAGGATTCGACGTATACTAGTCCGTGAACCATCGTGTCGGGAGTCAAGTAAGACACTACAACTGAATCGGATATAGCAGATATCAAGACAATGAAAACTATCAGTGAATGTACTCGCCTGTGGTCCTGAGCTGATAAGGTGAACAAACGCTCAGAGTAATCACAAACCTAAAATGAGATACTATAAGTCAAACAAGGTTTTATAATGAAAAGAAAACTAATTTAAGTCGTGATATGCAAGTCTAAGTCAACTATGTCAAACTAGGTCAAACTGGGTCATACTAGATCATACTAGGTCACTGGGAGTCAATCCAAGTCAAACTAGGTCAAACGGGGTCAAAGGTTGACTTACAGTTGACTTTTGGTCAACTAGTCAACCCTGGTCAACTCTAGTCAACTTTAGGTCAACTCTGGTCAACCCTAGGTCAACCCTAGGTCAAACTAGTCTAATGTTGACCAACTGTTAACTTTCAGTCAACTGATCAACTCTGGTTTGATTTCGGTCAATTCTAGTCACTAATAGGCTAAGTTTGACTCTCGATTGACTTTTGTTAACTTTTGGTCAAAATGGTCAACCGAAGTCAAAACTAGTCTAGGAGCACTATTTCTGACCATTACCAACCAAGGGAACCCAATCCTAACCATATCTTAAACCCTAAATCACTTACCTTAGCTATAGACAATTACCTACATTTACCCTTCACAAGGTAAATACCAATACCTTGCACATACCACTATAACCTTGGAATACTAACCTAGGCTTCCTAGGATAGTAGGATACTAACCTATACTAAAATTACCTACCATAAAATCCTAGTACCAAGCTCATCTAACCCATCTTATAGCACATGTTGATTATCTCAACATTACCTACCCTATAATATTCTATCATTAGCTAACTACTCACACACACCCACACAACCACCTAAGGGTTTTGGGACTGTTTTGAGTTGGAGTGCATGAGTGTATGTATGAATGAGAGGATAGGAGTGAATGTGTATAGGTGGAAGAATGGATGGATGAATTTAGATTGGTGAATGGAAAGGTGTATGGATATGTGAATTTGGTTTGAATGGATGGGTAGATGAATGAATTGGTGAATGGTGGATATGGGGTGAATGCGTATTTGTGTGTATGATTGCATCTAATGATCTAATGAATGGAGGAAAGGGTGGATGGAAGAATGAATTTATGGAATGAATGAAAGAATGAATGGATGAGTATTTTGGAGTGAATGAATGAATGGATGGATGGAAAGATGAATGAAAAATGAATAGATACAAAGCGGTACAATGGGGCTGTCAAATGGGGTATTCATGGCTGCCAAATGGGGCTGGATGGGCTGTCCCCTATCCCCTCTACACTGCTACTGCTGAAGCTAAAAACAGCAACCCATGGGGGCTATTTTCCCTCCTACATACACCGCAAAGCAGTGCTCAAACTGCTACATTTTACAGCAGCAAAATGCTGCTACTGCAGTTCCAAATTAGTCCCCTGTGGGGACTGATTTCTGCTCCTACTGCTGCTGCATTTTGTAGCAGTGCACCCCCTCCTTATTCTCTTCCTCTATCACTCTCTCAATCACTGTACACTCCCTACTCTCATTTCAATCTCAAACTCACTCTCAATCTCACATACTCAACACTAATCCCCCACTCTCATACTCACTCAACCACTCTCTCAATCTCAATATCTCAAAATCTCCACACTCCCATATGAATATATTAGACACATAATATACACCAATATATATATCACACAATATATATATATATATATATATATATATATATATATATATATATAATATATATATATATATAGAATATGATACTATAAGATACCATGAAGAACACATTAAGAACAATATAAAAATCTGAGATTAAACACTAATAAAATTATTCTCACAAAGACACAACCACTAGGTGTGTCCAAATTGGGGGTTTTCCACTAGGACACAATACAACACAAAGGACACACCTAGAAGTCTCCAAATGGACACGAAAAGGACACAAATGGAGATACAACCATGGGAGTCATTCCTATGGGCTCAAAATAAACCTATATGCATGTAGGAAGGAAATAGAGAAGAGATTATACATCCCGGTAGATCGAATCTAGGAAAACTCCTCCCGATACGACACCGACACGTAGAGATCTCCAAATGGACACGAACGAGTTTCAAAACCTCCCAAACTTGGCTAGCTCCTTCTCTTGCTTGAGTAGAGAAGAAATGAAGAGGATTGGGTGGAGAAAAGGATTGATTTGATGGTAAAATAAATGGAAACTCTTCTCAAAATTTTGGGGAAGAACAAGAGAGAGAAAATAGAGTAGAATAAAACAAATGGCTCAATCCTATCCCTACCCAAAGTGGCCGGTCACATAGTGTATAGGTGTCCCTTATTTGAAATGACTAAAAATGCCTCCACTTAACTATTTAATTAAAATTAGTAAAGGGGTTTAAGGTTGTGGCCAAATTAGTCATGTTTAAGTCTCTAATCCAACTAAACCTACCCATGAATAATTAGTCTAATCCACTAACTAAAAATAATGTCATGTGGGCCATGCCTAACTAATGTGTGGGTCCCACTAGAGTCAAAACTACCCCGGGTCCCCGATACAAGTCGGATTGAGTTGAAATTTGAACCCGACTCAAATAACCCCAAAATAATATCATAAATAAATAAATAATTCTAAAATTATTCTAAAGTGGAAAATGACCAAAATACTCCTATTTATGAAAACTGGGGGTGACATCATGGCCTTGAATTTTTCTAACCTCATTAATCATAGAACTGTGTCTTAGTTTAATTTCGAGAAAGGAATTTTTGAATTGTATAGAATGTAAGTCCCTCTAAATTTTAGGATTGACTAGGATTACTAATTTATTTGGATAAATTGGTTTCTACTAGGATGATAAATCAGTGTCTTATGCATACCCACTTTCTGTTTAGATCATTTGGTGTCCTCTACTGTGATATTGATATTCGGAGCACAATACTAGTTATTACCTTCCAACAAATTTCATATGCAGGACCTAGACAAGTCTGCCTTCATCTAGGCATATCATATCCCATCCAAATATGTCCTCTTGTGCTTTAATTTTATGATGCGACTTTTGGGTAAAAAGTGCTAACTATAAACCATACCGTAATACTATGTATTTTCCGACTTCAATTAGAGATCCAACCTCGACTCAAATCTTTTGACCCAATATATGATTATGATCTACTCGAACCCCACTACGCACATGCAACTAGTGTGCCACTCAGTAGAGTTTCCATGTTCTACTTATACACAAAAGTCACAGAAGGCACATCTTCAGACTTACGATACCTATTTAACCAACCTGACTCAAAACTAGCCCAACCACTTGATTAGAACCTGTTCTAGGTTACCCTAACCAAATAGGAATGGATTAGATTAATTTTTATAAACTTTTGTCTAGCTAATATAGATTTAGACCCAAGATTCATTCAATCCAAGATTGATGTCCAATTAGAGAAACACTAAAAACTAGGTAACCCTATTCATGCATGTCTCCATAACTGGACTATAAAATCTAACCCTATGAAATGAGTCCTTAGACCTATCATGTAGTTCCCATCTCGGGGTCTACGAATCTCCTTCCATAAATTTCTTAACCGCGGCTCTTTGAAGCCTATGTTATTCGACGAATGGAATCCCCATGTGCCAATTTGTTGTCTATTATGTTCGAACAAGACCTCTCCCACTGCCTTGATGAAACATGGTCAATATATGAACAATGTTGAATATGTAATACCTAGGTGTCCCTTAGAGTTCGTGACTATGGCCATAAGTACCACATATTCTCGTACATCTCCTTAAAAATTTGACATTTTTAGAAGTCCTATAAATACGTCTTCCACGATTACCCAATTTCTATAAGTTGGGTAGAGCTGCAAACTTCATACACCCTATCTCTTAGAAGGAGACAACGAACTAGTAGTCGTTAGTAGAACGTTTACTCCATCCTTTCAAAGTTTTTGCTATGATTGACATACCTAATTATTCTTTCGTTCCTAGCTTCTTTGTCCTGTTATATTAAGATTTATTTTAATTTCGTGGACGAAATTTTTATAAGTTCTGTAGGATGTAAACCCCCTGAATTTCTCCTTATTTTTTTCTATTGTTATTATTTTTAAAAAGTTAGGGATAATTTTGGTAATTATCTCGACTAATTAAGAATACGGTTAAAGGTGATTTTTTATTAGTATTAAGTATTAATCATAGTAAATATTTTATACATGTGTTGTGAAATGGGAAATTCTTTTTACAAAACAAATTTTTTTTTGTTTATTTTCAATTTATTTTTTTCTATTTTAGGAATTTTACAATTTATAACAAATTTCTAGAGATTAATATTAAATATTACGTGATCAAATATTTTTGCATAAGGTATCAAAGGAGCAAGTTTTACAAATTTATATATAATATATGTTATAGTATTTTTAAAAGTTTACTTTAGAATTTTTTTCCTTAGAATTTTTGAAATGCTATTAGGAATTAGTAACTACTAACTATTATTATTATTTATTTAGAAAAGAAAAGAAGAGCAAAAAAAATACCAAACCCTACTGAATTTCCTGCAAGAAATTCCTTCTCGTGAGACTGAAATCCCAAACTTCCACAACAACCTAAACCCTATCCAGAGAAGGAATTTTAAACTTCCTTAAGACTTCGAATCATCGAGATCCATCAAATATTGATCAAATATATCTGAGATTTTTCCCCCATACTGGTATGGTTCTCTCCTGATTAGAGTAATTACTAATCAAAGTCAAGTTTAAATTCGAATTTAAACGATTGGTATAAAATGCCAGACCCGACTATCCAATTCTCGGGGAAAACTAAATTTTGTGACATCTCGTGATCGCACGAGAACTTCCCTAGTTCCAGCCACCTATGTGTGATCCTTCCCCAGCCCTCGCGCCACCTGACCGCCGCCCTTCACCGCCACCGTCATCGGTCGAACGTCGAAATAGCGACAACAGCAGTAGCAAATAGCCGATTTTGAGGTACATTTTCTCCCCCATCGTGTACTCTTTTCATAACCAATTAATTCGCTATGTTCACAACATATCCACCTTCTATACCTATTAATTGGTTTATTCCTAAACTTAATCAAATCACAAAAAAATTAATACAAAAATCGACGATAAACAGTCCTAACAGGACAGAAAACCAAGTCCAAAATTCGGTATTGTAAGAGAGTTTTTGAACAAAATAATGGTTATTTTCGAAATCTACTTGAACAGATTTGCAGACAACCTAACCAGGAATAAAACTATTTAAATAGTTTATTTATTTATATAGAATTTTTTTGAGTAAAACAGTTTCAAAATTTGGGAAAAACAAGTTTTTAAAATAACCAATTTTTAGAAAATTTACCGATATGACGTGCACCACTACAAACCGGGTGAGGTGGTCGCAACCCTTGAGCATAGAAAGATGGGTATGGATTTTCTCGACGTGTGGGATTCGACGAAACACAATTTCGTTGTTTGTGCACGACGAAATCGAAGTGTATCGGTCGAGATACCCCGTTTCGGCCCCTTTACAAACTAGTCCATAACTTTATAAACGTTCATCGTCTCGAGACGAAACATGCACCATCGGAACCGTGTAGTTTTTCTGATCCTGTAAGCCAAGTTTGGTCCGATTCTGAAAAGGTCGACAGAAATACTATTTTGGCGGGCCCGTGACCCTATTCAATGGGCAAAATTGTGCACGGCTCTCCAAAATTCAACTTTGGACATATGGTTGGGTTCGTATCGTCAAATTGGACCAGTGTCACTCTCGTTTTCCGTTGTACGTATTTTCAGTATACGTATACAAATTTATGACATTTGTCGGGTGGACCGTAAATAGACTTGTCTTGT
This sequence comes from Iris pallida, assembly GCA_029216955.1. Lineage (NCBI taxonomy): Eukaryota > Viridiplantae > Streptophyta > Magnoliopsida > Asparagales > Iridaceae > Iris > Iris pallida. The sequence continues at coordinate 3,206,012 of JANAVB010031216.1, read as the reverse complement.
TTAGCCTAGTCTTGGTTTAATCTTGACTTAATTTATTTTAAATTGGTTCGTTTCAATTTGACTTGGCTTGGCTTGGTTTGTTTTGGTTTAAGATGGAGAGATTTTGTATAAAAACCAACTCTTCTCTCTCCTCCATTATTTACATTTACTTCTTCATCTTCTTCATTTACTCCTCCCACCTACCAAGCCCTAGGCAAGTGCAACTTGCTTCATGATGGATCTCAGGTTTTATTGTTCCATTCTCTTCCTTACTTGATTCTAAGCCTCTTTAGAACTTCACATTTTTGGGTTTGATGGAATGATTCTTGTAAATATAAGTTTGTAACTTTTTTGTTTTTCTTGGTTTTGATCTCTGAAACTTGGTTATTTTTGAGATATAATGGTTCCATGTTGCAGGAAATTCATTCTACCCAATTTTGGCTTTTGAACCGCTTGATTTCGACTTCGTATGAGAAAGTTATGCCATTTTTATGTTCATGTGTTCCCCACACCTTTTTGTGCTGTCGGGACGATGAAAAGTGCCACGCGCAGCGTTTTTGCTGCCGTATGTCGCTCGTCGTACTTGTGCACAATGTATGCCGTGGGCATTCTTCTCGCACGTGCAGCAAAACTTGTGTGACGTGCACGATTTTCTGCCTCGCAACGTGCGCCGAGCTTGCGCGCAATGTGCGCCGTGGCTATTTTTGCTCGCTGCTTAACGCAACTTGCACGCTGCACATGATTTTCTGTCGTACAATATGTGCCGTACTTACGTGCAATGTGTGTCGCGGGCTTTTTTGCTCACGCGCGCAACGCAACTTGTGTGGCGTGCGCAATTTTCTGCCGCGCAACGTGCGCCGTGCTTGCGTACAACGTGCGCTGTGGGCATTTTTGCTCGCTCGTGCAGCGCATCTTGCGTGCCGCGTACTGCACATGATTTTTTGTCGTGCAACGTGTGCCGTGCTTGCGCGCAACGTACGTCGTGGGCAGTTTTGCTCGCGCACCAGTGCGCAAATTACTCCAAATGACTGTTTTTGCCCGCTTGAGCTATTTTGTAGCTAAAGCTTAAAAAACTCAAAACATAAAAGTTGTACATCTTTGTCTTAGCTTCAAAAATCTTCATTTCTTACTTTAAATCAGAATTCATATGTGACTTATGGTTTCAGTTGCACTTGGCTGCTCTCGATCTTCTTTGCATGTTTTTTATACTTAGCCTAAATGGCAAAGACCCGACTTAACCACTAGTTGGCATTGAACTAGTGACTTGGACTTGAGCATGATAATTCTAGGCTATGAATCAGAACTTGACATGAACACGATAATGTGATCTACCTTGACATGATAATTCTTGATAGTGGCCCGTCGAGGCACACTCTTGACAAGCAACCTTGACATAAAAATTCTTGATAGTGGTCCATTGTGACGCACTCTTGACATGATAAGTAACCTAACATGACATGTAAACCTTGAATGCTGTTGCGACGGCTATCTCAACTCGCTAAGTAACTCTTATCTTGACACCGTAGATGATTATGCCTGTACAAGCTACATGTCTCGTCTTGCATCATATCTAGGACATGGATTCCTGATTACCACGGTCAGGGATTCATACTGAATCTGACTAGGATAATGGCTAGATTGATCAAGTAGCTCATAAAGAAATTTTCCAGTCACAGGCAATCCTGTTATCTAAGTGCCTTAAGTGGACTTGTAGCCTGCCGTCGAGTAGGGCGCAATTCCAGCACACTGTCATATGCTGCACCTCCAAGTCACTTAATCAACTCTCTCAACCTGTGTTAGGGTAACATGGATGGTTTATATGGCTTATGACTATTGGAACATCTCATTGTATCTTGCAAGTAAATAGGCTTGTGACAACCCTAGTTAGTTAAAGTATCTAGCCGTACTCATGCTTGGCCACGAATTATGAATGAAATCTAGTCTAGTCTTGTCTAAACAGTGCCAATTATGATTACTTTAGTACATTCTGTTTATGCTTTACTCTTTTCGATAAATGGTTAGAGTCTAAGATCTGTTCAGGTGAAGGGTTACAACTCCGGTCCTTGTTTGGTTTACGGGTTGTAACTTGGTTACCGAAATAGTTTCTTAGTTATCTTATCGTTTATCCCCATATTTTCCTAACTCCAGTTTTCTTGTTATTATTTATGTCTTGTGATCTAATATGTTGGTTTAGTTCCTAAGTGTAGCCTCCCTTGTGGTACTTGCTCTTCTGGATTCTGACCCAGCTAGTCTTGTATGGACAAATTTTGGAGTAGCACCCGAGGATCTACCTGTCTTCCAGCCAGATGGTGAACAGTAGACGTAATCCTGGCAACGAGTGGTTTCTTATTTTGCTCTCCCACTTTATTATAAATTATTTTTTTGAGGCGTTTAGCCGTCGAGCAAGTGTTAGCTCGTATTGAAACTTTAATTTTTATCTGCCAATGGGCTGTTACATGATTGATAAATCTTAGGGTTGATCATGTATGACTTAAACTCTTGCTAGTCTTCATATTTTGTATGACTATCTTCATGATCATCTGAATATGTAATATTTGGGACGACATACTTTGTATGTCTGATGATCTTACGTCTCGTAGCAATTACTTGCTTGTTGAAATTGAGACACTAGGCTTGTTCATGACCATAAGAGACTGTTGGCTTGTAGATAAATCCTCATACATCTAGACAGCCGTGACCGTATATCGAGATGGAGTATACTTCAATGTACATAGCTGGCTGTGTCTGTCCCCTGCTCTCCAGTATTCTGGTTCTGGGGCGTGATACGGTTCAAGTGGTGGCCCATGCAGGTCTTGTAAATCAAGATGTGTGGGAGTTTTACAGAATAGATGTCTCAATCAACACTCGTCCTTGATCTCTACTCGTGTCTCCTAATCTTTCTGAAATCTTAACCTAATCACATGCTTATATCCTTGATCTTTCTTGGTTCTTCCTTATTGTTTTCTATATTATTTTTTCAGTGGCATTGTTCCTGGTCCTGCCGATCAGCCCGGCGGAGCAACTCTAATGAACCAGCAATAAAATGGGGACCAAGCTCAGCACTCTGGGGTAGCTTCCAAAGTTATGCCTTTCGGGGGTCAAGAGCCATCGATTCAGCCAGTCCATCCTGCAGAGTCTGACAATGGAGTCCTGGTAGGGCTCATCTAAGAATTGCTTCCATCACAAGATCGTAAGGGCGATGACCTGCACCAGACTGTACAAGATACTATGGGCAGAGTTTGTTATCAAGGGAATAATGCAGCCAACAACTTCAAGTGCCTGAACCCTCCTTTCTTTAACGGAACTTAAGATGCTATTGCTGCTAATGCATGGCTTCAGGACACAGAGGTTATCCTGGAAGCAGCTAGGATTCCTGAGGATGAGAAGGTGGTCGTTGTGCGCCTGTAATTATTGGACTTAGCCCGCACTTGGTGGACAATGCTAGCAGAAGGTTTGGCGACGCCTGTCTTATGGGCGGTATTCAACGATAAGTTCTAGACGAAGTATTTTGACGCAGTAGCTCGCTATGATATGTAGATGAGAGTCACCAATTTTAAGCAGATAGGAAGGACGGTCGATGGTTATGCGGCCAAATTTTTAAGACTTAGTCGGTTTGCTCCAACCTTATTGGCGACCGAATTGGACCGAGCATAGCGCTTCCAGCAAGGACTCCACCTAGAGATTATTCTAGCCGTGGAGCAGTTTGAGCACCAGACCTTTGATGCTTTTTTACGAGCAGCAAAAAGGCATGAATATACTTTATAAAGGATTGTAGATCGAGCCGGAGGACAGAAGTGGTCCCATGGACAGATGTCCCAGTCATCAAAACCAGCCCCGACAACTAAGGCTTTAACAATTCGAGCTTCTAGGAGGGCGACCACAGTTTCTTCGGTTCAATACTCGACACCGACGTACCCTCAGCAACAGAAGCAGAAGCAGTCTTCTACAATGGGTTGCACTCATTGTAGGAAGCCAGGACACGTGGTTTCAGAGTGTCGTAGAGCACAGGGGTTGTGCTTGGCTTGTGGGGCACCAGAGCACAAGATAGGGTCCTGTTCGAATAGAGCCAGTTCATCATCGTCAAACCTAACCAGTCCATCAATTAGGGCACCAGCCCCAGTACAGCAGTAGTACCAGCCTCCGAGGCTGTAACATCCAGTTTTCCAAATGAGGATAATTTTGAAATTTTGTAATTATAATTATTATTTATTAATATTTATTTTATAACATGATTTTTGGTTTTTTAATCATTTTTAAACTATTTAAAAACTGTTTTAAATCATGACTTGTGATTTTGATGTGCTGCTAGTGAAACCCGCGAGACTGTCTGACCTAGAGCCTAACCAAGTGATTAGGGATATTTATTTATCATTTTTAGCCTAGGGGTAATTTGGTCATTTTTGCTTATTAGAATTATTGGTTAAAATATTGGATTGGGATTCCTAGTTTGGACCTTGACTTATTGAGACTTGTAGACTATCCAAGAACCTAACCCTAGCCATGTTAACCCTAGTCTAACTTGAGTTAACCCATTTTAGTCATTAGAGGTTAGTTTTAGAATGAGGGGATTTGGTTTAGTGAATTTAAGTCATGATTTATGGTTTTATGAGATGGCTTATGACTTCATGACATAATTAATCATGACTTAAGCCCATGGGCCAATTTAGGAAAGCCTAACCCTAATTATTCCACTTATGACCAGCCATAGGAGAGCCCCTCCCTATTTAATGTCATGTTGAGGAGTTCTTGCCTCTTTTAGAGCTTGACCTAGTTTTGAAGAAAATGTATTTTTCACCTTCCAAAAATCTCCATAAATTCATTTTGATTCCTTTTTAATCCTAGTCTTTTGCATTAGGTTCTAATTTCTGTATGTTTATTATTTTCGGAGATTAATCTCAGTTTTGGGTTCATTTGGAGCTTTGGAGTTAGTATTTGGAAACTTTCCATTGGGGCTTTCTTGGAGGATTGACACTCAATAGGTAAACCAATTAAACCCATTGTTTTTCTTGTTTTCTTTGCATATAGGGCTAGGTTTATGGATTCCCTAGCTGTCCCCGAGATTTGGGCATAATTCGTGTCCATTTCGTGTCCGTATCGGACACGTATCATAATAGGTGCATAGGTGTTTGTAGAAATACTTCTTAGGAATTTATTTTCGAATTTTGAAATTCCAATTACATAGATCTGTAGATCTAGGTGTGTGTATGAACTTTTGTGAAGGGTGTTTGGTGTTTCGTGTCGGTTTGTGTCACGTTTTTACCCTTGGACACGCAACACGAACCCTACGCCTGTGTCCTGCCTATCGGGGTCCATATCTCATGACACAGGACATTTTGGGTCACAAAATTTTATGTGGAGTGAGGGGCAATGTCTGACATCATGCTCCTAAAATTTGGGAGCAGTTGGTTGAGTACACGTGGAGCAATCGTGCCCGCACTGGGCACGCGCTGCGCGCGCACAGCTACAATCTGTACGATGACACGGGCTCCGTGTCGCATCCTGGAGTCTCGTGGACACAGTGCAGGGTATCTGTGAGGTGGCCCTACCCTAGACGAACCTAGGTGCACACCCACGTGTTGTGTCGTATCGTGTGTCGTGTCCTAGACACGAGTGCACGCGTGCACGAGACAACGTGTCTGTGTGTGTACAAGAGTAGTTCATGATGTGTGGACACGTCGTATCTGGCTCTGGATGACAGGAGAGGACTCGAGGGACACCTACACATATGTGACATGAATTACCAACCCTCACTTTGGTGTTTTAACATGTTTTGGTGTTCGAAAATTCAATTCCCAATTGTGACTAATACGTGCTTCTATGTCTTTAATATTCTGAGATTGTTTCCAGTTTCAAATTGATTCTTAATGTTTAATTGCCATAACTGATTCACCTACATATGTATTAATTACGGTTAGTTTGATTTTACATGTTGGATTTGGTTTTGCACTTAGAAGTGGAATTCGAACATGGAAATGGGGCTGTTCTGAATGTTGACTGATACCCTGTTCTTGAAATAGAAATCCTGAACTTTCATTTCCTTTTAAACTATTTTATGGATGTTTAATTGTCATGTTAGAATCATAGTTTAGTGTGTTAGTTGATGTCAGGAATGGTTATGGATTGGTGTTGGGTTAGGCTCAAGTAAACTGTCACTAGTTCTCATATTCCTGATTTCAAAACCTGAGAATTGATTCCCATTTCTTTTAAAAAAATTGATTGAATGTTGAATTGTCATGATAATTCCTATACCTTGGGCTAGTTCACTGATTAGATTCATATTAAATGTGGGTTAGATGCTGTCAATTTGAATCCCAGTTTTTCAACTAATTCTGAAATTATATGCTATGCAAAAGCTTGTGTATTCTATTAGTTCACTGTTAATGGATTTATGTAATGGGGTATGATGTTATTAGTAAAGGAGATTAGAAATTGGTTGGTTGTTTTAACTGTCACATATTCCCAATTTCCTGAGACTAGCTTCTAATTTCTGTGGACACCACACACAAGTGAGTTACTGTTAGCTAATAAACTGCCGTTGCCATGATTTCCTTGCACTATTTTCCTATTTTCTATTGACACTCTTCAATTCCTGTTAACACACAAACTCTCTAAAAGTTCCACTCACCCACATGGTCACATGTAATCTCTCCCTATCACTCACACTTAGCTATGCATGATACACACACACTGTTTCAGATTTAGACACACCATACCCACACACCATGCCACACACTATATCACACTCTACACACACACACACATGTATCTAAACTTCCTAATTTCTAAGTTCCCATTGACACATGCTACACTCTCACAGATTTTACACACAACACTCTACTGTCCTCTATTTCACCATATCACACACACATGCTACTATGTTAACACTACACACACCCCCATGTATCCACTAATCCCTATCACCCTATGTGTATATATATATATATATATATATATATATATATATATATATATATATATATATGTGTGTGTGTGTGTGTATATATATATGTACACCTATATGTGATACTATAATGTGCCCTATGTGTATAATGTGATTAGCTATATTAAATTAAATAAATGTGTATATGTGTGAAAGAGTGTAATGGACTATGTATGATATAGCTATATGGCCTATGGCCTATACATAGGGCACATAGCCTATGGGTGTATACCTATGGCTCATAGCCTGTGTGTATGGTTGAATGCCAGTATAGGTGTTGTTGGCTTGTATAGCCTAGAAATGGTATGTGCTTGCTAGAATAGGCTGGTTAGACTTAGTGAGACTTGTTTGGCTTAGGCTTGACCTAGTTTGACTAGAGTTGACCAAGAGTTGACTTTAGTCCAGTTTGACCCCAAACATCATGTAGATGCATTGTAGCAGTCTGTTATATCATTTTAGACTTATAGTGACTTGTACTGTTCTATAGGAGATAGATACTACTCCTCGGATAGTAGATTCTGTTCAGATACTCAGGATACATGCGAGTACATTTTCTGATCATTTCATATCTTGTTTAGGATTATATTTCCTGCTTTAGATTACTTTACATGATGCTGACACGTTGGAAACACGGATTAGTACTATATGGATCTTGTCGTGCGATGTTATCCCCTTAGCGGATACATCGGGTATTTCATGTTCGTGTACTTTATCGTGAGCATCATGTACTCCTTGTATTCGTGACATTCGTGTGCAAATCGTGTGAAATCGTATATATTCATGTGTTCACATGGTATTCGTGTACGACTATACTTCGTGTACAATAACATAACTTGGCTAGATCTTTGTGTATTGATTGGGGCGGGGGAGTAGAAGTGGTTATGTATTCAATCCAGTAGATTTCTCGTGTACAATATCGTGTCGTTTACATAACCGTCTTGTACTCTGAATCACTAGCACTGCTAGTTCTTCTATATATTGTATCTATTTACTTACAATCTTCCTTTTTCATCATGTTGTTCTTCTAGTTTCATGTATCTTACTCTCTAGCTTGTTTATATTTCCTAACCTGTTATGATTTGTTGAGATGTACTGTACTCGCTCCTGTCCTTACTGGACCTGTTAAAAAATTTACAGTGAATGATGAGGCCCTGGTGTCTACCCATTATGGTGCAGCTTTGGACATCACTTGTGACTTGGACCCACTTGTAGTAGATGATCTACCACCAGTGGTTTAGACTGCTAGCTTAGACTCTTACCTTGTCTTCTCATTGATACGTTATTGTATATACTGGGAGTTTATTTTATCTGATGTTTCTGGATATGTATTTATCTTAGACACTTAGACTTTTTCTGGATTGTATTTCTCTGTGAAATTTTATTCTTTTCTTATCTATCTATCTATCTTTTATCATGCTCTACCTTAGATGTGATTGAGACTGTATTTGTTATGTCACCTCCATTCGGAGTGTATATACTGTACAGGTAGCTTATATTGTTAGATGTTGACCTAGGACAGCGTTCTACCGCCGACACTGTGGCGTAGGCTGGATGTACCCACGTCTCGTGCCCTTACTCTAGGGTGCGGGTCGTGACACGTTTTTAGTGGTGGCCCATGCAGGTCGAGTTTGTCTAGTGGTACTCGAACTAGAGTATCACTACAGCCTACAGTAGGATTATGATATTTTGAAGGTAATCAATCACACTAGAAAAAACTCCTTATCAGATCCCTTTTATCTAAATTTGCTGCTTATTGTTTTCCCTTGAATATAAACTGTCCTCCTTTGATTTTTTGCTTCATTCTCAATAATTGCTTATTATTTTGATCTGTCTTCATGATGGTTATGGAGACATGATCTCATCGCTTCGGTTCGAGGGATATAATTGAGAGGCTGTCCACCTCTCGTCCTGTTCAATAGGGCCTCGAGACCGCAGCTCCTGTTGTGCCGACTCAGGTTGGCATTTCTGCTACATTGGAGGTGCACCTCCGTCTGTACAGAGACCTTTTTCTGTCATTCCCGATTTCTCTCAGCAGCAGCAGTTTATGCAGCATCAGCAACAGACCAGAGGAAACCACCAGGGCCGAGCTATCGTCAGGACAGTCGAGGATGCACAGACCATTGGAGATCTTGCTACAAGTTCCGTTCTTCTCGATTCCATTCCCGCAATTGTCTCTTATAACTATCTTGAAATCCGATTCCATCTGTTCCTTGTTGATTGATTAATTTTGTTATGTTGCTCTTTTGTTATGTTTGTTTTTCTTCTGAGAAAATCATATGGGCTAGGTCACCTCCGTTATGTGATCTAGAATCTTCGATAGTCGTGTTAGTTGGCATAGTGAGGACATATAGTCAGATTTTGGACGTATTTTTCTGGTGTAGGAATTTAAGATTTTCGCTGTCGCATGTGTCAATGCAAAAATTTTAAATACCATGATTCTAGAGGTATGTACCATAGTCAAGGACTCTGTGATTATCGTAGCCTTGCCCACTAGCTTGACGAAGACTCTGAGTAACATGATTTTGGACAGACGTATATGATTATCAGATTATATCTTGAGAAGGTTCATAAACATATCATCTCTATCATACCCTTCTGTTGTTTTAAAATTGTATTCCATCAAATAACTTAGGAGTAGGAATATTTAGTTGTAGAGCTTATTCATATGTAGTTCTTCATAGTGTAATGATGTGATGACTTGTAGAGTGTTTGTACCCTAGAGATGATAGTTAGTATTGGTATTAGAATAGTAACCCATTGTAGATGATTTCCCTGTTATTTATAATACCAACCAGTTTACATATAGGATGTTAGTACGCCTTACAACCATGATGATTGTTATTACTTTTCTTACCTTTTTCTAGTGAGGCACCCATGACCAGAGCCTGTCCTTGAGTATAGTTGCAGTTCACCTAAGACTGAGAGGTCTATATATACATATAGATTGCAGATGATATTGGCATATGTGATGGGTTGGTTGGTATCTATAGGCCATTGTTGTATAGGGTATTGACATATTATTTAGCCTATATTTGGTTCAGTTTTTTATTTTAGTTAATTTCTCTTTGTGTGGAGTTCAGTCATGTTTGATCAACCTTTATAGGCAGTGTGCAGACCCTTCACTAGATACCATGTCCCCTTGTTTCAGACTTGTACAAGTTGTTCACTGCACTCAAATTCCATTACCTACCATGTTGCATTATAGGTTTCACTGGACCATAGTTCAGACCCCAATTATTGACTCACCAATATAACCATCAACCCCTTACCATATTCTGCATATCTGGAGAGTTAGTATCATGCATATTAGAGGCCTGCACTCACCACTTGGGACAGTTCACTGTTCTGTCCCAGTACACCTTACAGTATCTGACCCCTTCATTGTAGTGATAGGCATGTGGTAGGGAGTGTGTGTTATTAGATCTTGAGTAGAGTTAAGGTGATGAGGGTTAATATATATATATAGTTTGTATATATATGTATTGTATTTTGATTTAGTATGTAGCCTGCACCCATTTGCAGTATACTGCCTATTGCATTCCCTGTACACCAGTTTGGTTCACTTCTTCAGACCACTGTCCTACATGTAGTTAGTTCAACCAGATATAGAGGAGAGGCCAGGTTGATCTAGAGGCATGTTTCAGTCACCATGTAGGTTTCCTTTCACTTTGACTATACAACTGGACCCAAATGTCTTGTCCTTTAGCTCAAAATTTCAGTCTCCTTAGCATCATTCCCGTTTGCCTCTACTGATGATTCAGACCATTCATCCTTAGCCTAAATTCTAAGCATCTGTTCAGTCACTTATAAGTTTAGTCTACTTTAACCCTTGGTTGATCAGTTATATATATATATAGATGATATACTTAGGATATATGTGATGGGTTGTTGTTCTTGAGCATATATATATGTGGTATTTGGGATTGGTGTGCTCAGCTTGTAGGTACTTAGTTATGGATGACTTGACAGGATTGGGAAGTTAAGAGCTAGACTATTATAGAGTTTCTCTTTTTGCTAAATTATAGTTGCCAACACTTAGGTAGCTATCATAGGTACAATCCTAAGAAGTTGACCAGTTGTTGACCAAGTACTTGGATGTTGAGAAATTGACTAGTGATTGACCCTCGACTATGTTTGACCTAGAAGGGGTGCGATCATCTTAATTTCGAGGACAAAATTTTTCTAAGGGGGGTAGGATTGTAACACCCAATTTTCCAGATAAGGATAATTTTGAAATTTTGTAATTATAATTATTATTTATTGATATTTATTTCACATCATGATTTTTGGTTTTTTAATCATTTTTAAACTATTTAAAAACTGTTATAAATCATGACTTGTGATTTTGATGTGCTGCTAGTGAAACCCGAGAGACTGGATGACCTAGAGCCTAACCAAGTGATTAGGGATATTTATTTATCATTTTTAGCCTAGGAATAATTTGGTCATTTTGGCTTATTAGAATTATTGGTTAAAATATTGGATTGGGATTCCTAGTTTGGACCTTGACTTATTGAGACTTGTAGACTAGCCTAGAACCTAACCCTCGCCATGGTAACCCTAATCTAACTAGAGTTAACCCATTTTAGTCATTAGAGGTTAGTTTTAGAATGAGGGAATTTGGTTTAGTGAATTTAAGTCATGATTTATGGTTTTATGACATGGCTTATGACTTCATGACTTAATTAATCATGACTTAAGCCCATGGGCCAATTTAGGAAACCCTAACCCTAATTATTCCACTTATGACCAGCCATAGGAGAGCCCCTCCCTATTTAATGTCATGTTGAGGAGTTCTTGCCTCTTTTAGAGGTTGACCTAGTTTTAAAGAAAAGGTATTTTTCCCCTTCCAAAAATCCCCATAAATTCATTTTGATTGCTTTTTAATCCTAGTCTTTTGCATTAGGTTCTAATTTCTGTATGTATATTATTTCTGGAGGTTAATCTCAGTTTTGGGTTTATTTGGAGCTTTGGTGTTGGTATTTGGAATCTTTCTATTGGGGCTTTCTTGGAGGATTGACACTCAATAGGTAAACCAATTAAACCCATTGTTTTTCCTATTTTCTTTGCATATAGGCTAGGTTTAAGGATTCCCTAGCTGTCCTCGAGATTTGGGCACAATTCGTGTCCATTTCGTGTCCGTATCGGACACGTATCATAATAGGTGCATAGGTGTTTGTAGAAATGCTTCTTAGGAATTTATTTTCGAATTTTGAAATTCTAATTACATAGATCTGTAGATCTAGGTTTGTGTATGAACTTTTATGAAGGGTGTTTGGGGTTTTGTGTCGGTTTGTGTCACGTTTTTAGCCTTGGATACGCAGCACGAACCCTACGCCTGTGTCCTGCCTGGGGTCCATATCTCGTAACACAGGACACTTCGGGACACAAAATTTTGTATGGAGTGAGGGGAAATGTCTGACATCATGCTCCTAAAATTTGGGAGCAGATGGTTGAGTACACGTGGAGTAATCGTGCCCGCACTGGGCACGCACTGCGCACGCACAGCTGCAATCCGCGCACTAATACGGGCTCCGTGTCGCATCCTGGAGTCTCATGGACACAGTGCAGGGTGTCTTTGAGGTGACCCTACCCTAGGCGAACCTAGGTGCACACCCACGTGTTGTGTCGTGTCGTGTGTCGTGTCCTAGATACGAGTGCACGCGTGAACAAGACAGCGTGTCTGTGTGTGCACGAGAGTGGTTCATGATGTGTGGACACGCCGTATCCGTCTCTGGGTGACACGAGAGGACTCGAGGGAGACCTACACATATATGACATGAATTACCAACCCTCACTTTAGTGTTTTAACATGTTTTGGTGTTCGAAAATTCGATTCCCAATTGTAACTGATACGTGCTTCTGTTTCTTTAATATTCTGAGATTGTTTCCAGTTTCAAATTGATTCTTAATGTTTAATTGCCATAACTGATTCACCTACATATGTATTAATTACTGTTAGTTTGATTTTACATGTTGGATTTGGTTTTACACTTAGAAGTGGAATTCAAACATGGGAATGGGGCTGTTCTGAATGTTGACTGATACCCTATTTTTGAAATAGAAATCCTGAACTTTCATTTCTTTTTAAACTGTTTTGTGGATGTTTAATTGTCATGTTAGAATCATAATTTAGTGTGTTAGTTGATGTCAGGAATGGTTATGGATTGATGTTGGGTTAAGCTCAAGTGAACTGTTATTAGTTCTCATATTCCTAATTTCAAAACCAGAGAATTGATTCCCATTTCTTTTAAAAAAACTGATTGAATGTTGAATGGTCATGATAATTCCTTTACCTTGGGCTAGTTCACTGATTAGATTCATATTAAATGTGGGTTGGATGCTGTCAATTTGAATGTTGAATGGTCATGATAATTCCTTTACCGGCGCGTGAAGTCCCCCACACACCATGCCACGCACTATATCACACTCTACACACACACACACACATGTATCTACACTTCCTAATTTCTAAGTTCCCATTGACACATGCTACACTCTCACAGATTTTACATACAACACTCTATTGTCCTCTATTTCACCATATCACACACACATGCCACTATGTTAACACTACACACACCCCCATGTATCCACTAATTCCTATTACCCTATATATATATATATATATATAAATATATATATATATATATATATATATATATATAAAAAAAAAAAAAAAATATATATATATATATATATATATATATATATATATATATATATATGTCACGCCCCAGAACCAGAATACTGGAGAGCGGGGGCAGACATAGCCAGCTACGTATAATGAGATGGAATCCACGTCACTATACGGTCACGGCTGTCTAGATATATGAGGGTTTAACTACAAGCCATCAGTCTCCTATGGTCAAGAACAAGCCTATTGTCTCAATCTCAAGCAATGTAATAACAGTTACAAGATGTCAGAGTATCAAATATATAATAGCAAGGCGTCCCATACATTACATATTCGGATGATCATGAAGCTAGTCGTACAAAATGTCAGGACTAGCAAGAGTTTCAGTCATACATGATCAACCCTAGGACTTGTCAATCATGTTACAGCCCGTAGGCAGACAGTAAGTAAAGATGCAACCGAGCTAACACGTGCTCGTCGGCTAAACGCCTCAAAAGAATAATTTTACAAATAGAGTGGGAGGACAAAAGAAACCCACTCGTTGCCCTGGTTACGCCAGGTGGTCACCATCGGGCTGGAAGACAGGTGGATCCTCTGTTGCTGCTCCGATATCTGGCCATACAAAACCAGCTGGGTCAGACCCCAGAAGAGCAAGTGCCGCAAATGAGGCTTCACTTAGGAACTAAAACCAGCATATCACAATAGAATAATAAAGATAAATAATAATTAAAGAACTGATAATAATAGAGATAACAACAGTAAACTGAGTACGAGAAAACCATTCAAGTAGCCAGGTCACAACCCTTAAACCAAACAAGGACCGGGGTTGCAGCCCTTCACCTGAATAGAAACCCGTCTCAAATACTATTGGTACAATGAGGACAATAAACGAAGAGAGGACACAGAACTGCTCCGGGAGCCAGGTTACAACCCTTAAACCAAACAAGGACCGGGGTTGTAACCCTTCGCCTGAACAGAACTGGACCCCTGATCTTTATTGTTAATGTCGGTATAAATAATCATGATATTGAAGTAAGGTAAAACATGACAAGCATGACATGGGGAGAAATAAGACAATAAATGAGGAGAGGACACAGAACTGCTCCGGGAGCCAGGTTACAACCCTTAAACCAAACAAGGATCGGGGTTGTAACCCTTCGCCTGAACAGAACTGGACCCCCGGTCGTTATTGTTAATGCAGGCACAATAAGCAGGACGATATATGATAGGATAACCATGGAACTATTCAGATAGCCAAGTTACAACCCTTAAACCAAACAAGGACCGGGGTTGTAACCCTTCACCTGAACAGAACTTGGTGTCCCATCATTTATCGATACGAGAAATCATGTCCTGATACAATCTTGTACAGGATCAGGATAAGACTAAGCTGGAATAAACTTCATCCAATCAATCACGGCCAATCAAGAGTACGGCTTGATACTTTTAACTAACTAGGGTTATCACAGGCCTAGTTACTAGCAAGATGCAATGAGATTATCCCAACAGCCACAAGCCCTGCAGACCATCCGGTTATCCGGGTCGAATGTCCGTTTATGAAGGGTGCACCACATGACTGTGTGCTGAAAATGTGCCCTACTCGTCGGTAGGCTACAAGTCCACTTAATGCGCCCAGATAACGGGATTGCCTGTAGCTGGGAATCTCTTCATGACTACTGAATCATTCTAGTTAATTAGCCTTAGTCAATTTCAGTAGGTAACCCTGACCGTGGTACTCAGGGATCCCCATCCTAGACATGATGCAAGACAGTACCAGTTTATTTGTACAAACGCAATCGCCCACGGTGTCCAGGTCAGTCATACTTGTCATGTCAGGCTAGCTGTCATAACAGCATGTCGAGACATATCATGCCAGTTTACTTGTCAAGAGTGCGCCACAGTGGACCACTATCGTGTTCTATTCTCACATTATCATAAATGGGAGAAACTTGCATAAAACAACTAGTGACATATTCTTGAAGCCAAGGGAAAGATATACAACTATGACGTTGGGAGTTGGGAGAATTTCTGACCACAAATCATCCAAATAAGACATAGAATAGCCAAAACAGGCACCATGCGGCCTATTCTGCGACATGCGGCTCATGCGGCTCATGCGGCTCAACAGCGACATCATATACGCCAACTGCGACATGCGCCAACATCGACATCATATGTGCCAACTGCGACATGCGCCTACAGCGACATCATATTCGCCAACTGCGACATGCGTCAACAGAGACATCATATGCGCCAACTGCGACATGCGCCAACAGCGACATCATATTCGTCAACTGCGACATGCGTCAACAGAGACATCATATGCGCCAACTGCGACATGCGCCAACAGCGACATCATATTCACCAACTGCGACATACGTCAACAGAGACATCATATGCGCCAACTGCGACATGCGCCAACAGCGACATCATATTCGTCAACTGCGACATGCGTCAACAGAGACATCATATACGCCAACTGCGACATGCGCCAACAGCGACATCATATTCGTCAACTGCGAGCGTCAACAGAGACATCATATGCGCCAACTGCGACATGATATACGGCTACCGCGACATGCGCTTCATTGCAACATGCGCCTTCTGCGACATGCGCCTTCTGCGACATGCTGTTCATGCTGCAGATGAACATAGAAATGACCAGAAATTGTTTTGGCCATAACTTTCTCATCCGAAGTCGAAATCTAGCGAAACAAAAGCCAAAACTGCATGAAATTGAATTATCTACAACATGGAACAATCAAAATATGAAAATAATGAAGTTTGGTAGATCAAAACCCAAGAAATCCGAAAATAATATAAACTTAGATCTACAAGAAAATATCCATCAAAATAGAAAATACCAAGTTCTAAAGAGGCTTGGAATCAAGTAAGGAAGAGAATGGAACAATTAAAACTTGAGATCCATCATGAAGCAAGTTTGCACTTGCCTAAGCTCTCTCTCTCTTTCTCCAGGTGGTTGAAGAAGTTATGATAGGGAAGAAGAAGAATAATGAAGAGAGAGAAAGGGGAATGGGTTAATAAAGGGTAGTGGTGGTGGTAGGTAGGGGTTTTCTTTTGGTTCATGATGAACCCAAAAGCAAACCAAACCAAGCTAAGCCGAACCAAGTTAAGCCACAACCAATGACATGCCAAAATAACCATATAGAAAAATACGCAATACGAGTCAAGAATACGTACACGTATACCAAGATACGTAACACGAACCACAGGCATTACAACTCTACCCACCTTCAAAGAATTCCGTCCTCAGAATTTAATCAAGAGGCTAGAATTGCAATGACAAGCTATACTAATCGTAAGCTATAACAAGCAGTCTATCATGCAGTCATTTATTCAAGCAAGGAATTGAAAGCATAAGGCATAAGGAAGACATTATACCTTACGAGTCAAACAGGTCGGGATATCGCGATCGGATATCATCCTCACGCTCCCACGTCGACTCACCCAAAGAGTGATGACCCCAAGCAACTCGGACTAACTTGATAGTATTGTTCTTGAGTATCTTCTTTCTTCGGTCCAATATAGACACGGGCCTCTCCTCATACGAAAGGTTGGTACCAACAACCAATTCCGAATGATCCAGGATGTGGCTCGGGTTCGGGATATACCGTCGCAGTTGGGATACATGAAATACGTCATGCACCTCACGTAGCGATGGTGGAAGAGCGAGACGATAGGATACATCTCCTACTCGCTCCAGAATGTCGAATGGCCCTATATACCTAGGACTAAGCTTTCCTCGTACGCCAAAACGAATGACGCCGCGGTTAGGCGAAATCCTCAGGAATACATGGTCGCCGACAGAAAACTCAAGAGGGTGCCGATGAGAATCGGCCCAATGACGCTGGCGATCTTGGACAACTCGAAGATGATCTCTGACTTTCCTGACCACCTCAACGGTCTGAGCAATCATTTCTGGACCGAGCATCTGCCTCGCTCCGACATCGTCCCATGCTAGCGGGGATCGGCACTTCCTACCATACAGTGCCTCGAACGGTGCCATCTGGATACTAGCTTCAAAACTATTGTTGTACGAGAACTCCACCAGGTGCAGGTGATCTTCCCACGAACCACCGAAGTCGAGTGTACAAGATCTCAACATATCCTCAAGAGTCTGGATCGTACGTTCCGACTGGCCATCTGTCTGCGGGTGATAAGCTGAACTAAACTGGAGGTGAGTTCCCAAACTTTCTTGTAAGCTACGCCAAAAGTGCGACGTAAATCTTGAATCTCTATCCGAAGTGATACTGACTGGTACACCGTGCAACCTGACAATCTGCCGGAGATACATCTCCGCTAGCTGAGCCGTCGACTGACCAACTCTGAACGAAAGAAAGTGAGCTACCTTCGTGAGTCTATCTATAATAACCCAAATAGCGTCTCTGCCAACCGGGGATCTAGGCAATCCAGTCACAAAGTCTATGGTTATATGCTCCCATTTCTACTCGGGAATCGGCAATGGTTGAAGTAGTCCAGCTGGTCTCTGATGTTCAGCCTTAACTTGTTGGCAGACTAAACAACGAGAGACAAACCGAGCTATCTTCCTCTTCATGCCATTCTACCAAAAGTGCTGACGAATATCACGGTACATCTTCGTACCGCCGGGATGAAAGGAATACTGCGAACTGTGAGCCTCCGTCATGATCTCCTGTCTGATATCTCCACTGGGTACACAAAGACGCTTCCCATGTCGAAGTGTACCATCTTTATGGATACATAACTCTGGTCTTCGTCCTGCCTCACACTCTGCTCTAAGTCGTTGAAGCTTGGAATCTGCTGACGGTGCCATTCGGATCCTCTCGACTATAGTGGACTGAACTTGCATGCTGGCCATCAATGCCATACTGGAAGGGAGGACAACTTCTATACCCATCTTCTGAAGATCGGCTAACAGCTCTGGTTGCGCTGTTAGGAAATAAACTCCGGCTCTCCTGCTCAATGCATCTGCAACAACGTTGGCCTTTCCTGGGTGATACTGCAAGTTGACATCATAATCCACAAGCAGCTCTAGCCATCTCCTCTGACGCATGTTAAGATCCTTCTGGATGAAAACATACTTCAGGCTCTTGTGGTCGGTGAAGATCTCCACCATATCTCCGTACAAGTAGTGCCTCCACAACTTAAGTGCAAACACTACTGCTGCCAGCTCCAAGTCATGGGTTGGGTAATTCCTCTCATGATCACGAAGTTGTCGTGACGCATAAGCTATTACCTTCCCATGCTGCATCAGAACACATCCTAAACCTCTGCCTGAAGCATCACAGTACACTGAAAATCCTCCAGTTCCATCTGGAAGCGTGAGAATAGGAGCCGTCATCAAGCCTCGCTTCAATCTCTCAAAAGAATCCTGGCATTCTGCTGTCCAAGTAAACTGCACATCCTTGCGGGTCAACTGGGTCAATGGCGCTGAAATCCGAGCAAAGTCTGAAACGAATTGCCGGTAGTAGCCGGCCAATCCAAGGAAACTGCGAACTTCTGCCACTGTGCTAGGTACCGGCCACGTTTCAATGGCCACGATCTTCTGGGGATCCACTTCTACTCCTCCTCTGGTGATGATATGACCCAAGTATGAAATGCGATCGAGCCAGAACTCGCATTTACTAAACTTGGCATACAACTGGTGCTCTTTGAGAATCTGAAGAACAACTCTGAGGTGCTGCTCATGCTCCGCTTCGCTCTTGCTGTAGACCAGGATGTCGTCTAGGAACACAATCACGAACTGATCCAAATAAGGCATGAAGATGCGATTCATGAGGTCCATGAACACAGTCGGCACATTGGTTGCTCCAAATGGCATCACAAGGAACTCCCAATGTCCATACCTAGATCTAAAAGCTGTCTTCGGGATGTCCTGCTCTCTGACTCTGATCTGGTGGTATCCTGACCGCAAGTCGATCTTCGAAAATACTGCTGCCCCCTTGAGTTGATCAAATAAGTCATCTATCCTCGGGAGAGGATATCTATTCTTGATTGTCACTGAGTTCAAGGTACGATAATCAACACACAATCTAGACGTACCATCCTTCTTTTTCACAAGAAGCATCGGGGCTCCCCAAGGCGATCCACTAGCACGAATGAATCCCTTGGTTCGGAGTTCTTCAATCATCTTGTACAATATCTCTAGCTCTGACGGCACCATCCTGTAGACTCTCTCTGACACTGGGGCTGTTCCGGGAATCAAGTCGATGGTGAACTCGATCTCCCGCTCTGGCGGCATCCCTGGAAGCTCTTCGGGGAAAACATCCGGAAACTCTTCGACTATCCGAGGTAACTATACTGCTGCCACTGCCATCCGCAACACTGAAGGAGAAGGTTCAACTTCGCCTCGGAAGAAGGAAAACTTCGGCTCGCCTGGAATGCTAAAAATAACCCTGCCAATGTGGCAGTCTATCCTAGCATACTGGTCCCTCAACCAATCCATCCCTAAGACCACATCATAATCGGCCATCGGGAACTCTATCAATCTAGCAGGAAATTCTCTACCGCTAACTACGATCCGACACGAGGAAAATACTCTATCTACCCCCACAAGTCCGTTACCAGTAAGTATATTGAGCCTTACTGATAATGACTCGGGCTCCAATCCTACCCGTGTCGCGAATCGTGCAGACATAAATGAATGCGAGGCACCAGAATCAAATAATACTGAAGCTGGAAAGGTGTTGACGAGAATAGTACCTGCTACCACCTCGCCTGGTGCTATTCCTTCTTCTTCCATGGTCAAAGCCAGCACTTGACCATGTCCTCTGGGTGCGGGTCCCCTCTGCTGAAAATTTCTCTGCCTGCTCTAGATCAGGGCTTGGGCTTGGGCATACTGCTGCGGCCTCTGCTGCTGGAATGCCTGGGCCTGCGTCGGCAATGGCCTCGGGAACGGGTACTGTAGCTGCTGCTGCTGCTGGATTGGTGCTGGTCCTCTAACTGAAGGACTAGAGAAGGCGGATGAACTCCCTCTGTTCGGGCAATTCCTGTAATGCCCCGCTCTGCACGAGGCATTTGGTTGGCTTGTTGGATGGGATCAGAACGTTGGACCATGACTTATGTTGGAGATCAGAAGAATTGAGACTGATGCAGTCTTTCTTAGCTGGCTAGATGGAATGGGTATTGGAACGTGGCTCGCTGGTGGAGCTACGCTTAGTGGGATTGGAGCAGGAAGACCATTATATAAGGCAAGTGGAACTGTCCTCCTTCCTCCTTATTCCTGCATGCTTAATAAATAGAATAATGTGATGCTATGATTTGCCCCTAATGTTCCATATTTTAGTTGCTGAGTAATTGAGATGTTTATGCTAAGAATTATTGAGCTGCCGAATGAATCATACTTGAACTGCTAATGCGATTTGACGCTTGAAATGAATACTTGAGTAATGAGATGCTATGAGAATGATACATGAGTAATGAACTGGCTATGCTATTAACACAAAGAATGGAAAGAAACACTAGAATCATGTATATCCTACAATGTTGCCTGTTACTTCTATGCAATGAAAGAAAGAATACTGTCCCTGTGAAATGAAATGAATATGCTATTGTCCCTATGAATTGAATGAATTGTTACAGGTCCCTTTGAAATGAATGAATGTTGTTGTTTCTCCTTAGAAGGAACGTAATGAGAAATGTTGCAATGGAACAAACAATGAGAATGATGGGACTTGGGATCATGGAGATCATCAAGTAGAATGATGGTAATGATTAGTCGTTGAACACGGCATGGGATTGAGATGAGATGTTGAACTGTTGGCTCTACTTACTTTAGTTGCTTTACCATGCATTGTGTTATCGAGTCGACACGCATTTGCATGGTCATGGACGTACTTGTACAAGTCGGAGTAAGTTTCCTCGAACGGTACCCGGGGCGCTGGGACCGATTCGACCCGGGAGGAAACATTGGTCGTGCTATGGTGGCACGAGGTATTACGGGACATTCGGCTAGGCTTGCAACCTACCCTGGAATGGTACGTCGTAATACCCGTTGGAAAGTCCTTTATGGTGCAGTTTCACCAACGACCATGTAGTCAGGATGCATGCTAATGAATGTTTTGTGCAGACAGAGTAAGTATATCATATTATCCTGTATTTCAATGCAGATACGGGGAAGTTGGCTATCGGTAAAAAATCACTTAAATGTGATAATTCAATATATGTGTTGGTTTAACTTGCATGCTTACGTTCCAAATAAGTAAATGGTACGGTTTGTAGCCTTTCAGTATGAGATCCTGCTTAACATGTTAAATTCAGTATGCTAGAAAGATGCCATGCTATAATCAATGCTGAAACATAATTTACATGCTAAGTGATGCTTGAAGTGAGAACTGTTATAACATGTTTAAGATGTTAGTGTTAACGATGCCTCAATGATGCCTTTTCATGATAATACTTGGTACGCCTCAATGATGCCTTTGCATGATAACACCAAGAATGCTAAAAGATATGTCCACATGAATGCTACTAAGATTATGTTTACATGCTTCACTATGACTATTGCCCATGAACTGTAAACTGATGCTAGGCCCCAATTAGAAAGATCATTCTAATAAATGCTTGCTTAAATGATCACTTAAAATGTTGGTTTATGCGAATGGGTTGGATTCTGCTCGCCAGTACATGGATGATGTACTGACCCACGTTTTGTGGGCAGGTGCTTGTGCATTGGAATGTTCTACACACGAAGATTAGCTGGTTTGGTCCCGCGGCATCGAAGATTTGTTGGGCGTACAGAAGCTCTCCTTGTACAAGATGATGTCTTCTGTTTATAAAGGGCATAATGTATGGAACATTGTAATCAGTTGTACCTGTGAGATTGTAAGCCAAGTCAGTGTATCGAGTTGTAATCCATTGTATCCAAATATCATATATAAGCTGTATAGCATTGTTCAGTTGGTTTCCATTGTAAAGTGAGATATGCTGTAATCATTGTACTTCAATACAAGTCTTGTACTCTTCTTCAATTATCAATAAAAAGAATGAAGTTCTATATATCTCTGTGTGGCTTCAAGTGACTCTTTTCTTCGCTGCTATAATAAAGTGATGTGCCTCTATTCAATGAGAAAGATTGTCCTCATTAAATTCAATTTATCTGCTTCTGCCGCTGCGATGTGTTCCTATTTGAAGAATAATCGATTATGTACCATCTTTGCCTTGTACAAGTGCAATACCAGACTTGTACGGCATCACGCCCAAGCGAGGACGATCGATTCCAAGAGATAAAGTATGTGAATAAATGACTCTATGAATCGGGGCGTGACAAATTGGTATCAGAGCACGGCTTTACGTCCTTGGTCTCTTCTTTGATTCATTCCAAATCAAAGTTGCATCGGCGATTAACCAAAGTTGCTTCCGCGATCACTCAACGTTGCTTCCGCGATTAAATCAAAGATTGCTTCTGCGATCATGCTATTGTTGTTCGGTAATCATTCTTATGTTATTTGTGCTTGAAAGTTCGTTGAACCTCTTAGCTGCTTACTGGATGTTCCATACAATAAGTCTATACACATTGTGATGCCCATAAATGAATAATTTTGGTTGGTTTGGACACAAATAACCCAACAATGACTCGATGCCATAGTATGTTATATTGTGAATGCTGTTGGAATTTTGGGAATAAAGGAAATGGCTATGTATGCTGCAA
This sequence comes from Iris pallida, assembly GCA_029216955.1. Lineage (NCBI taxonomy): Eukaryota > Viridiplantae > Streptophyta > Magnoliopsida > Asparagales > Iridaceae > Iris > Iris pallida. Next base: position 3,182,807 of record JANAVB010031216.1, on the reverse strand, counting down.
CAAGTTGAGAATTGAATGTGACATTGGGAAAGAATTATGAATGGAATAATTGATGGATAAGTTCAACAGAATTGATAAAGTGACTCATGTGTGCTGGCTACTGCTTTTGAGACCCTAAGAATGTTGGCTTGTGATATTGAGACCCCGAGATATTGGTTGAGCATTGTGATCATTATAGATCACGAATGTCCGGAATAGATTAAGTTGGTATTATTTAAGGATGGCTTCGTTTCTGAGTGGTATATTGCCTCTATCACCTCAGAACGAGATGTTTGTTGACCCTTTCCATAGGATAGCAAGGAGACTATCTGTGGGTATTGGGTAGTGCCGAGACTTAGCTGGAATTCATGTATTGTTGCTAGATGACTCAAGTGTCCCTTGACGGTTATGCTATGTTGGATAGCGAGATTGTCGAAATTGTAACAGGTGGCTTTGGTTAGAAATTGTTTAGTCGAGTGATGACTCAGACTAGCGAGACAGTTAGTATGCTATGGGTAAATGATTTGGCTAGAGAATGTTGTGGCTTAAAATATTGGAATGTTAATTTTGAATGGTTGGATGCAAATTAAATGTGGCTAATACAAAGTTGGTTGCGTAGCTGAAAGTTTTAGAAAATATTGTCGGTAAATCAAAAGAATATTAGAGATCTATGCTTTGACCCTAAGGTGTAATAGATGTTAATCCATCTTGATCACCAAAGGATAGTCGTTGCCTATGTGCATGTATGTCGAGCAATTTAATGGGATTAGAAAAGTAACAAGTAGCCACCTTGAATAATTGTGTTGCATAGATGATGGTTAAGTGATACATAAATTATCGGATTGAAAGGAATGAACTACTCGACCCTTGCTGCATAAGAATTAAGAATGCCCATAAGATAGTTTGATGATTGAAAAACGAATGGGAACGAGAAATTGCAAATGTGTTGGATAATGTCGGTATAAGTGATTGTTGGTTGGGAGATAGATTGTTGGCTTATGACTTGGTGGTGTGACTCTGTCATACGGATCAAATAGTTTAATTCCATAGTTATGATGAGACTATCAGAATCGATGACCCTTGAATAGTTAACCTTGGTTTATGGATTCGTGTGGGTACAAAGGAATTGGAATAGTAATTGAATCATTGGAAATTTACTTGATGGATTATTAGAACGATGAAGATCGTATGTCGGATTTGGAATTGACCGTAATGTTGATAGATCGATCTTAGTCGAGTGTTGGGTAAGTCTAGAATGAGCCTCTGTGGGAATTATTTCCTTGAGGAAGACCCTGAATAGATAGACTTGACCCTAGCGACCAGTTGATGATTTACCAATTGCTGGCTTAGCCCAATTGGCGATTCATTATTCAGACTGAATTGATACCCATTGGTTTGGGTAGAGTTCTTTAGAACTGCCGATTGCTTGTTGGCCCTAAGAAACAGAAACTAGTATAACCCTAGTAGCCGTCCACTCTAGGGGAGTCACCTGAATGATTAGGTATAGCTGTCGGTATAGCTAACCATTGAGACTAGACCGAATAATAGATGGCCGTTGGCGACCCATAGAATGACCTTGTGGCACTGAACGAGAGATGGTGATGAGTATGATCTAAGAATGATAAGTTGTAAGTATATGCTCCAATATGAACCTTAGAGATATTTGAACCTTGAGGATTATGTGTCGGCCTATAGCGGGAAATAGAATCGTAGGATGAGACTTGATTTGTATGTATCGAATAGTGAATTATTATATGAGATGGAATTGACTGCTCATGACGGAAATGTTGGATAAGTATCTATAGTCGGGTAGCTGGGTTAACCTTGACTGTTGCATAGAATTATACCCTGACTCGGATAATCGATAGTTGGTGATGTTGGATTGTATCTTTTAGAAAAGATGAATTGCCTCGGTGAAAAATGTTGTTGGATTTAGGAAGGGCAATGATTGTCGTTGTAAAACTTTGATATAATTGGCTCTAAGTTAGACCCTTGATCGAATGTTAGAAATGTTATGCTTGGATGGAGATTGTCCCTGATGTTAAGTGGTGGCCTGGAAAATAGTGATTGTGGCAAAGTGAATAAAGTGATAAGTTAATTGAAAGGATGCTAAGTCTGATTTGGGAAAGAGAGTTATATCATGGCTGATTGAATTATACTATCATAGAAGTTGGCTGAAGTACATATGTTTTGGGGACGCCTGAAATATGTGTATGGATCCAGCCGAAGTGATAGGTTACGACTGAGATAATATTGTTGGAAGAATTTATCGCACTAGCGCAGACTTTGGCTAAAATGCATATGTTTTGGGGACGCCTGAAATATGTGTATGGATCCAAATGAAGTGATGTGTTGCGACCAAGATAGAATACAAGAAAAAAAATATATTGGTGAATCAATGAGAAGTTGTAAGTATTTGGAAAAAGAGATAGATGGATTGAATCGTTGATTGATTAAAATGATACTGTTGGACAGCTATTTTGAAATGACCGAGTGGGCTGAAATGAATATTGAATTGAAGCTGAATGAGTAACCCATTGTGATTAAGTGAATCTAGTAGATGAGTTGTTTTCTTAAGTTTCGAGGACGAAACTTTTTCTGAGTGGTATATTATGTAATGCCCCGCTCTGCACGAGGCATTTGGTTGGCTTGTTGGATGGGATCAGAACGTTGGACCATGACTTATGTTGGAGATCAGGAGAATTGAGACTGATGCAGTCTTTCTTAGCTGGCTAGATGGAATGGGTATTGGAACGTGGCTCGCTGGTGGAGCTACGCTTAGTGGGATTGGAGCAGAAAGACCATTATATAAGGCAAGTGGAACTGTCCTCCTTCCTCCTTATTCCTGCATGCTTAATAAATAGAATAATGTGATGCTATGATTTGCCCCTAATGTTCCATATTTTAGTTGCTGAGTAATTGAGATGTTTATGCTAAGAATTATTGAGCTGCCGAATGAATCATACTTGAACTGCTAATGCGATTTGACGCTTGAAATGAATACTTGAGTAATGAGATGCTATGAGAATGATACATGAGTAATGAACTGGCTATGCTATTAACACAAAGAATGGAAAGAAACACTAGAATCATGTATATCCTACAATGTTGCCTGTTACTTCTATGCAATGAAAGAAAGAATACTGTCCCTGTGAAATGAAATGAATATGCTATTGTCCCTATGAATTGAATGAATTGTTACAGGTCCCTTTGAAATGAATGAATGTTGTTGTTTCTCCTTAGAAGGAACGTAATGAGAAATGTTGCAATGGAACAAACAATGAGAATGATGGGACTTGGGATCATGGAGATCATCAAGTAGAATGATGGTAATGATTAGTCGTTGAACACGGCATGGGATTGAGATGAGATGTTGAACTGTTGGCTCTACTTACTTTAGTTGCTTTACCATGCATTGTGTTATCGAGTCGACACGCATTCGCATGGTCATGGACGTACTTGTACAAGTCGGAGTAAGTTTCCTCGAACGGTACCCGGGGCGCTGGGACCGATTCGACCCGGGAGGAAACATTGGTCGTGCTATGGTGGCACGAGGTATTACGGGACATTCGGCTAGGCTTGCAACCTACCCTGGAATGGTACGTCGTAATACCCGTTGGAAAGTCCTTTATGGTGCAGTTTCACCAACGACCATGTAGTCAGGATGCATGCTAATGAATGTTTTGTGCAGACAGAGTAAGTATATCATATTATCCTGTATTTCAATGCAGATACGGGGAAGTTGGCTATCGGTAAGAAATCACTTAAATGTGATAATTCAATATATGTGTTGGTTTAACTTGCATGCTTACGTTCCAAATAAGTAAATGGTACGGTTTGTAGCCTTTCAGTATGAGATCCTGCTTAACATGTTAAATTCAGTATGCTAGAAAGATGCCATGCTATAATCAATGCTCAAACATAATTTACATGCTAAGTGATGCTTGAAGTGAGAACTGTTATAACATGTTTAAGATGTTAGTGTTAACGATGCCTCAATGATGCCTTTTCATGATAATACTTGGTACGCCTCAATGATGCCTTTGCATGATAACACCAAGAATGCTAAAAGATATGTCCACATGAATGCTACTAAGATTATGTTTACATGCTTCACTATGACTATTGCCCATGAACTGTAAACTGATGCTAGGCCCCAATTAGAAAGATCATTCTAATAAATGCTTGCTTAAATGATCACTTAAAATGTTGGTTTATGCGAATGGGTTGGATTCTGCTCGCCAGTACATGGATGATGTACTGACCCACGTTTTGTGGGCAGGTGCTTGTGCATTGGAATGTTCTACACACGAAGATTAGCTGGTTTGGTCCCGCGGCATCGAAGATTTGTTGGGCGTACAGAAGCTCTCCTTGTACAAGATGATGTCTTCTGTTTATAAAGGGCATAATGTATGGAACATTGTAATCAGTTGTACCAGTGAGATTGTAAGCCAAGTCAGTGTATCGAGTTGTAATCCATTGTATCCAAATATCATATATAAGCTGTATAGCATTGTTCAGTTGGTTTCCATTGTAAAGTGAGATATGCTGTAATCATTGTACTTCAATACAAGTCTTGTACTCTTCTTCAATTATCAATAAAAAGAATGAAGTTCTATATATCTCTGTGTGGCTTCAAGTGACTCTTTTCTTCGCTGCTATAATAAAGTGATGTGCCTCTATTCAATGAGAAAGATTGTCCTCATTAAATTCAATTTATCTGCTTCTGCCGCTGCGATGTGTTCCTATTTGAAGAATAATCGATTATGTACCATCTTTGCCTTGTACAAGTGCAATACCAGACTTGTACGGCATCACGCCCAAGCGAGGACGATCGATTCCAAGAGATAAAGTATGTGAATAAATGACTCTATGAATCGGGGCGTGACAATTCCCAACCCTGTGGTCCGGGGCACCACAAACCAAGCACAAACCCTGTGCTCTACGACACTCTGACACCACATGCCCTGGCTTCCTGCAGTGTGAACATCCCACTGCGGAAGACTGCTTCTGCTTCTGCTGCTGAGGGTGCGTCGGGGTGGAATACTGAATCGATGTCACTGAGGCTGCCCGCCTCGGAGCTCCAATGGTCAAGGCCCTGGCTGCCGGGGCTGGTGCTGATGACTGGTTCATCTGGTCGTGAGATCGCTTTCGACCTCCGGTCCTGTCCACAATCCTCTGGGAGGTATACTCATGCCTTCGGGCTGCCCGTAGTACTGCATCAAAGGTCTGATGCTCAAACTGCTCCACCGCCAATAGAATCTCCAGATGAAGCCCCTGCTGGAACCGCTGGGCTCTATCGAACTCGGTCGCCACCAAGGTGGGAGTAAACCGACTAAGCCTGGAGAACTCGGTCGCATATCCATCGACCGTCCTGCCCATCTGCTTCAGATTAGTGAACCTCGTATGTAGATCATACCGAGCTACAGCATCAAAATACTTGGTCTGAAATCTCTCCCTGAATACTGCCCAAGCAATAGGGGCCACTAATCCATCGGCCTGCGCTGCCCACCAGCTGCGGGCAAGATCTAGTAACTGCAGGCGCACTACGGCCACCTTCTCGTTCTCTGGAGTCTTGGCTGCTTCTAGAATCACCTCTGTGTCTTGAAGCCATGCATCTGCAGCGATCGCATCTTCACTGCCGTCGAAAAAGGGAGGGTTCAAGCGCTTGAAGCTGTTGGCCGCGCTATTACCCTGATGACCTCCTCTGGTCAAAGCGTCTGCCACCGCCTGGTGCAAGGCATCTCCTCGACGATCCTGAGAGGCTAATAATGACCTGATGAGACCCACCAAAGTGCCATCATCAGGCTCTGCAGGCTGGACGGGCTGAACTGGTAGTTCTTCTTCGGTAGGCATGACTCTGGAGGCTACTCCTGAATGCTGGACTTGATCTCCAGGTTGCTGCTGGTCCGCGGGAGGTGCTCCGCCTTGCTGATCGGCAGGTCCAGGTACAATGCCGCTGAAGAAGACGACATAAGGAACAATAAGGAAGGACCAGGATAGATCAACGATACAAGCGTAGGATCAGGTCAAGATTACAGGGATTCAGAAGATACGAGCAGAGATCAAGGACGAGTACTGATTGAGACATCTATTCGGTAAACCCTCACATATCTTGATTTACAAGACCTGCATGGGCCACCACTAAAACCATGTCACGCCCCAGAACCAGAATACTGGAGAGCGGGGGCAGACATAGCCAGCTACGTATAATGAGATGGAATCTACGTCACTATACGGTCACGGCTGTCTAGATATATGAGGGTTTAACTACAAGCCATCAGTCTCCTATGGTCAAGAACAAGCTTATTGTCTCAATCTCAAGCAATGTAATAACAGTTACAAGATGTCAGAGCATCAAATATATAATAGCAAGGCATCCCATACATTACATATTCGGATGATCATGAAGCTAGTCGTACAAAATGTCAGGACTAGCAAGAGTTTCAGTCATACATGATCAACCCTAGGACTTGTCAATCATGTTACAGCCCGTAGGCAGACAGTAAGTAAAGATGCAACCGAGCTAACACGTGCTCGTCGGCTAAACGCCTCAAAAGAATAATTTTACAAATAGAGTGGGAGGACAAAAGAAACCCACTCGTTGCCCTGGTTACGCCAGGTGGTCACCATCGGGCTGGAAGATAGGTGGATCCTCTGTTGCTGCTCCGATATCTGGCCATACAAAACCAGCTGGGTCAGACCCCAGAAGAGCAAGTGCCGCAAATGAGGCTTCACTTAGGAACTAAAACCAGCATATCACAATAGAATAATAAAGATAAATAATAATTAAAGAACTGATAATAATAGAGATAACAACAGTAAACTGAGTACGAGAAAACCATTCAAGTAGCCAGGTCACAACCCTTAAACCAAACAAGGACCGGGGTTGCAGCCCTTCACCTGAATAGAAACCCGTCTCAAATACTATTGGTACAATGAGGACAATAAACGAAGAGAGGACACAGAACTGCTCCGGGAGCCAGGTTACAACCCTTAAACCAAACAAGGACCGGGGTTGTAACCCTTCGCCTGAACAGAACTGGACCCCTGATCTTTATTGTTAATGTCGGTATAAATAATCACGATATTGAAGTAAGGTAAAACATGACAAGCATGACATGGGGAGCAATAAGACAATAAATGAGGAGAGGACACAGAACTGCTCCGGGAGCCAGGTTACAACCCTTAAACCAAACAAGGACCGGGGTTGTAACCCTTCGCCTGAACAGAACTGGACCCCCGGTCGTTATTGTTAATGCAGGCACAATAAGCAGGACGATATATGATAGGATAACCATGGAACTATTCAGATAGCCAAGTTACAACCCTTAAACCAAACAAGGACCGGGGTTGTAACCCTTCACCTGAACAGAACTTGGTGTCCCATCATTTATCGATACGAGAAATCATGTCCTGATACAATCTTGTACAGGATCAGGATAAGACTAAGCTGGAATAAACTTCATCCAATCAATCACGGCCAATCAAGAGTACGGCTTGATACTTTTAACTAACTAGGGTTATCACAGGCCTAGTTACTAGCAAGATGCAATAAGATTATCCCAACAGCCACAAGCCCTGCAGACCATCCGGTTATCCGGGTCGAATGTCCGTTTATGAAGGGTGCACCACATGACTGTGTGCTGAAAATGTGCCCTACTCGTCGGTAGGCTACAAGTCCACTTAATGCGCCCAGATAACGGGATTGCCTGTAGCTGGGAATCTCTTCATGACTACTGAATCATTCTAGTTAATTAGCCTTAGTCAATTTCAGTAGGTAACCCTGACCGTGGTACTCAGGGATCCCCATCCTAGACATGATGCAAGACAGTACCAGTTTATTTGTACAAACGCAATCACCCACGGTGTTCAGGTCAGTCATACTTGTCATGTCAGGCTAGCTGTCATAACAGCATGTCGAGACATATCATGCCAGTTTACTTGTTAAGAGTGCGCCACAGTGGACCACTATCGTGTTCTATTCTCACATTATCATAAATGGGAGAAACTTGCATAAAACAACTAGTGACATATTCTTGAAGCCAAGGGAAAGATATACAACTATGACGTTGGGAGTTGGGAGAATTTCTGACCACAAATCATCCAAATAAGACATAGAATAGCCAAAACAGGCACTATGCGGCCTATTCTGCGACATGCGGCTCATGCGGCTCATGCGGCTCAACAGCGACATCATATGCGCCAACTGCGACATGCGCCAACATCGACATCATATGTGCCAACTGCGACATGCGCCTACAGCGACATCATATTCGCCAACTGCGACATGCGTCAACAGAGACATCATATGCGCCAACTGCGACATGCGCCAACAGCGACATCATATTCGTCAACTGCGACATGCGTCAACAGAGACATCATATGCGCCAACTGCGACATGTGCCAACAGCGACATCATATTTGTCAACTGCGACATACGTCAACAGAGACATCATATGTGCCAACTGCGACATGCGCCAACAGCGACATCATATTCGTCAACTGCGACATGCGTCAACAGAGACATCATATGCGCCAACTGCGACATGCGCCAACAGCGACATCATATTCGTCAACTGCGACATGCGTCAACAGAGACATCATATGCGCCAACTGCGACATGATATGCGGCTACCGCGACATGCGCGTCATTGCAACATGCGCCTTCTGCGACATGCGCCTTCTGCGACATGCTGTTCATGCTGCAGATGAACATAGAAATGACCAGAAATTGTTTTGGCCATAACTTTCTCATCCGAAGTCGAAATCTAGCGAAACAAAAGCCAAAATTGCATGAAATTGAATTATCTACAACATGGAACAATCAAAATATAAAAATAATGAAGTTTGGTAGATCAAAACCCAAGAAATCCGAAAATAATATAAACTTAGATCTACAAGAAAATATCCATCAAAATAGAAAATGCCAAGTTCTAAAGAGGCTTGGAATCAAGTAAGGAAGAGAATGGAACAATTAAAACTTGAGATCCATCATGAAGCAAGTTTGCACTTGCCTAAGCTCTCTCTCTCTTTCTCCAGGTGGTTGAAGAAGTTATGATAGGAAAGAAGAAGAATAATGAAGAGAGAGAAAGGGGAATGGGTTAATAAAGGGTCGTGGTGGTGGTAGGTAGGAGTTTTCTTTTGGTTAATGATGAACCCAAAAGCAAACCAAACCAAGCTAAGCCGAACCAAGTTAAGCCACAACCAATGACATGCCAAAATAACCATATAGAAAAATACGCAATACGAGTCAAGAATACGTACACGTATACCAAGATACGTAACACGAACCACAGGCATTACAATATATATATATATATATATATATATATATATATATATATATATATATATATATATATATATATATATATATGTATGTATGTATGTATGTATGTATGTACACCTATATGTGATGTACACCTATATGTGAAAAAAAAATTATGTACACCTATATGTGATATTATAATGTGGCCTATGTGTATAATGTGATTAGCTATATTAAATTAAATAAATGTGTATATGTGTGAAAGAGTGTAATGGACTATGTATGATATAGCTATATGGCTAATGGTCTATACACAGGGCACATTGCCTCTGGGTGTATACCTATGGCTCATAGCCTGTGTGTATGGTTGAATGCCAGTATAGGTGTTGTTGGCTTGTATAGCCTAGAAATGGTATGTGCTTCCTAGAATAGGCTGGTTAGACTTAGTAAGACTTGTTTGGCTTAGGCTTGACCTAGTTGACCTAGTTTGACTAGTCTAGTTTGACTAGAGTTGAACAAGAGTTGACTTTAGTCCAGTTTGATCCCAAATATCATGTAGATGCATTGTAGCAGTCTGTTATATCATTTTAGACTTATAGTGACTTGTACTGTTCTATAGGAGACAGACACCACTCCACGGACATAGATACTCTTTAGATACTCAGGATACAGGCGAGTACATTCTCTGATCATTTTATATCTTGTTTAGGATTATATTTCATGTTTTATATTACTTTACATGATGCTGACACGTTGGAAACACGGATTAGTTCTATATGGATATTGTCGTACAATGTTATCCACTTAGCGGATACATCGGTTATTTCATGTTCGTGTACTTTATCGTGAGCATCGTGTACTCCTTGTATTCGTGACATTCGTGTGCAAATCGTATGAAATCGTGTATATTCATGTGTTCACATGATCTTCGTGTACGACTATACTTCGTGTACAATAACATAACTTGGCTAGATCCTTGTGTATTGATTGGGGCAGGGAATAGAAGTGGTTATGTATTCAATCCAGTTGATTACTCGTGTACAACCTCTTTAGATTACTCGTGTACAACATCGTACCGTTTACATAACCGTCTTGTACTCTGAATCACTAGCACTGTTAGTTCTTCTATATGTTGTATCTATTTACTTACAGTATTTCTTTTTCATCATGTTGTTCTTCCAGTTTCATGTATCTTACTCTTTAGCATGTTTATATTTCCTAACCTGTTATGATTTGTTGAGATGTACTGTACTCGCTCCTGTCCTGACTTGACCTGTTAAAAATTTTATAGTGAATGATGAGACCCTGGTGTCTACCCATTATGGTGCAGCTTTAGACATCACTTATGACTTGGACCCACTTGCAGTAGAGGATCTACCACCGGTGGTTTAGACTGCTAGCTTAGACTCTTACCTTGTCTTCTCATTGATACATTATTTTATATACTGGGAGTTTGTTTTATCTAATTTTTCTGGATATGTATTTATCTTAGACACATAGACTTTTTCTGGATTGTATTTCTCTGTGAAATTTCATTCTGTTCTTATCTATCTATCTATCTTTTATCATGCTCTACCTTAGATGTGATTGAGACTGTATTTGTTATGTCACCTCCATTCGGAGTGTATATACTGTACAGGTATCTTATACTGTTAGATGTTAACCTAGGACAACGTTCTACCGCCGACACTGCGGCGTAGGTTGGATGTACCCACGTCTCGTGCCCTTACTCTAGGGTGCGGGTCGTGACAAAGGCCATTGCCGCCTCACACACAAGCCTTCCATCAGAGGCCGCAGCAGTATGCTCAAGCTCAGGTACAAAATAGGCAGAGGGGTTTCCAACAGAGGGGACCAGCACCAAGAGGACAAGGTCAGGCTATGCTCTAACGGTAGAAGAAAAATTGACATCAGATGAGGTGGTGGCAGGTACCATTCTTGTCAACTCTTTTCCAACATCAGTATCGTTTGATTTGGGTGCATCGCATTCATTTATGTCTGCATGATTTGAAACATGAATGGGACTGGAGCCCGAGTCATTATCTGTAAGACTCAATATACTTACTGGTAACGGTCTTGTGGGGGTAGACAGAGTCTATTCCTCGTGTCGAATTATATTTAGCGGTAGAGTGTTTTCCGTTAGATTGATAAAAATTTTGATGGCTGAGTATGATGTCGTCCTAGGAATGGATTGGTTGAAGGATCAATATGCAAGAATAGACTGCTATATTGGTAGGATTATTTTTGGTATTCTAGGCGAACCAGAGTTTTCATTTTCCAGACGCGAAGTAGAACCTTCTCCACCAGTATTGTGGATAGCAGTAGCAGAAGCAGTTCAATTTTCCAAAATAGTAGAAGAGTTCCCTAATGTGTTTTTCGAAGGGCTTTCAGGCATGCCGCCGTAGAGAGAAATAGAGTTCACCATTGATTTGATTCCAGGAACGCCACCAGTATCAGAGAGAGTCTACAGAATCGCTCCATCAGAGTTGGAGATCCTGTACAAGATGATTGAAGAACTCAGAACCAAGGGATTCATTCGTACGAGTGGATCACCTTGGGGAGCCTCGATGCTTCTTGTGAAAAAGAAGGATGGTACATCAAGATTATGTGTTGATTATCGTACCTTGAATTTCGTAACAATCAAGAATAGATATCCCCTACCAAGGATAGTTGATTTATTTGATCAACTCAGTGGGGCAGCAATATTCTCGAAGATCGACTTGCGATTAGGATACCATCAGATCATAGTCAGAGAGCAAGATATTCCGAAGATGGCGTTCAGATCTAGATATGGATATTGGGAGTTTCTTGTTATGCCATTTGGAGCGACCAATGCGCTAGCAGTGTTCATGGATCTCATGAATCGCATATTCATACCTTACTTGGATCAGTTCGTGATAGTATTTATAGACAACATCTTAGTCTATAGCAAGAGTGAAGCAGAGCATGAGCAGCACCTTTGAATAGTCTTCAGATTCTCAGAGAGCACAGTTGTATGAAAAGTTCAGCAAGTGCAAATTTTGGCTTGATCGCATTTCGTACTTAGGTCACATCATCACCAGAGGTGGAGTAGAAGTTGGCCCCCAGAAGATAGTGGCTATAGAGACATGGCCAGTACCCAGTACCGTCGCAGAGGTTCGAAGCTTTCTAGGATTGGCGGACTATTACCGGCAATTCGTATCAGTCTTTGCTCGGATTTCAACGCCTTGACGCAGTTGACCTGCAAGGATGTGCAGTTTGCTTGGACAGCAGAGTGTCAGAGTTCATTCGAGAAGTTAAAGCAAGGATTGATGATGGCACCCATTCTCACGCTTCCAGATGGAACATAAGGATTTTTAGTTTATTGTGACACTTCCGATAGAGGATTAGGATGCGTCTTGAGGCAGCATGGCAAGGTAGTAGCTTATGCGTCACGTTAGCTTCGTGATCATGAGGGAAATTAACCAACCCATGACTTGGAGTTATCAGCGGTGGTTTTTGCACTTAAGCTTTGGAGGCATTATTTTTATGGAGATCGTAGAGATTTTTACCGACCACAAAAGTCTTAAGTATGTGTTTACCCAGAAGGATCTTAATATGCGTCAGAGAAGATGGCTAGAGTTACTGGTGGATTATGACATTAACCTGTAGTATCATCCTGGAAAGGCTAATGTAGTTGCAGATGCGTTAAGCCGAAGAGCAGGAGCTTATTTTCTTACAGCACAACCAGAGTTATTAGCAGATCTTCAGAAGATGGGAATAGAAGTAGTTCTTCCTACCAATGTGGCATTGATGTCTAGTATGCAAGTTCAGTCCAGTATAGTCGAGAGAATCAAGATAGCTCAATCAACAGATTCTAAGCTTCATCGGCTTAGGGAAAAATGTGAAGCGGGACGAAAACCAGAGTTATGCATTCACGAAGATGGTACACTCCGACATGGAAGGCGTCTTTGTGTACCTAGTGGTGTTATCAGGCAAGTAATCATGGCAGAGGTTTATAGTTTACAGTATTCGATTCAACCTGGTGGTACGAAGATGTATCGTGATATCCGTCAACATTTTTGGTGGAACGGCATGAAGAGGGAGATAGCCCGGTTTGTCTCTCGTTGTTTAGTTTGCCAATAAGTTAATGCTGAACATCAAAGACCAGCTGGACTTCTTCAACCTTTACTGATCCCAGAATGAAAGTGGAAGTATATCACTATGGATTTTGTAACTGGGTTACCAAAATCCCCTGTTGGGAGAGATGCAATATGGGTCATAGTTGACCGACTCACGAAAGTAGCTCATTTTTTACCTTTTAGTATTGGTCAGTCGTCGGATCAGCTTACGAAGATGTACCTCAAGCAGATAGTCAGATTGCAAGGAGTGCTAGTCAGTATCGTATCTGATAGAGATTTAAGATATACATCGCACTTTTGGCGGAGTCTTCAGAAGAGTTTGGGGAATCGTCTCAAGTTCGGTTCAGCTTATTATTCGTAGATAGATGGTCAGTCGAAGCACATGATTCAAACTCTCGAAGATATGTTACGATCATGTACACTTGACTTTGGTGGTTCGTGGAAAGATCACCTGCACTTGGTAGAGTTCTCCTATAATAATAGTTTCCAGGCCAGTATCCAGATGGCACTATTTGAGGTACTGTATGGCAGGAAGTGCAGATCACCTTTAGCCTAGGATGATGTAGGCGAGAGGCCAGATGCTTGGTCCAAAGATGGTTACGCAGACTATCGAGGTGGTCAGACAAGTTAGAGATCATCTTCGAGTTGCACAAGATCGTCAGCGCCATTGGGCCGATTCTCATCGGTGCCCTCTTGAATTTTCTATCGGCGACCATGTATTCCATAGGATCTCGCCTTCCAGTGGTGTCATTCGATTTAGCGTACGGGAAAAGCTTAGTCCTAGGTATATAGGACAGTTTGATATTCTCGAGCGAGTAGGTGATGTGTCCTATCGTCTTGCTCTTCCACCGTCGTTATATGAGGTACATAACGTATTCCATGTATCCCAATTACAATGGTACATTCCAGATCCAAGCCATATCCTTGATTATTCGGAATTGGTTGTTGGTACCAACCTTTCGTATGAGAAAATGCCCGTATCCATATTGGATCGAAAGAAGAAGGTACTCAAGAACAAGACTATTAGCTTAGTCCGTGTTGCTTGGGATCATCACTCTTTAGGTGAGTCAACCTGGGAACATGAGCATGATATATGATCGCGATATCCACACCTGTTTGACTCATAAGGTATAATGTCCTTTTTATGCATTATGCTTTTAAATTCCTTGCTTGTATTAATGATTGATTGATTAACTGCTAGTCGTAGATTGCCAGTATTAGTGTAGCTCACCTTGACACCTCTAGCCTCTTGATTAAATTTTGAGAATGAAATTCTTTTAAGATGGGTAGACTTCTCACTCCCGTCTTCCGTTGTAAGTAATTTTAGTATACGTATACGAATTTATGACATTTGTCAAGTGGACCATAAATAGACTTGTCATACTTAGCCTAGTCATGGTTTAATCTTGACTTGTTTATTTTAATTTGATTCGGTTCAATTTGACTTGGCTTGGCTTGTATGTTTTGGTTTGAGATGGAGAGATTTTGTATAAAAACCAACTCCTCTCCCCTATATTATTTACATTTACTTTTTCATCTTCTTCATTTACTCCTCCCACCTACCAAGCCCAAGGCAAGTGCAACTTGCTTCATGATGGATCTCAAGTTTTATTGTTCCATTCTCATCCTTACTTGATTCTAAGCCTCTTTCGAACTTGAAATTTTTGGGTTTGATGGATGGATTCTTGTAGATCTAAGTTTGTAATTTTTTCGATTTTTCTTACTTTTGATCTCTGAAACTTTATTATTTTTTATATATAATGGTTCCATATTATAGGGAATTCAATTCTACCCAATTTTGGCTTTTGAATCGCTTGATTTCGACTTCGTATGAGGAAGTTATGTTAATTTCGTGTTCATGGGTTCCCCATACCTTTTGGTGCTGTCGGAACGATGATAGTACCACATGTAGCATTTTTGCTCTCATGCGCCGTACGTCATGCTTGTACGCAACGTGCATCGTGGGCATTTTTGCTTGCGCTCCATGCATAATTTTCTGCCACACAACGTGTGTCGTGCTTGCGCGCTACGTGCGCCATGGGCATTTTTGCTTGCGTACGCAGCGCAACTTGTGCGCAGCGCACAATTTTCTGCCGTGCAACGTGTACCGTACTTACACGCAACGTGCACCATGGGAAATTTTTGCTCGCATATGCAGCACAACTTGCGTGCCGCGCACAATTTTCTGTCGTGCAACGTGCGTCGTACTTGCGCACAACATTCGTTGTGGGCATTTTTGCTCGCGCGCGTAGCGCAACTTGCGTGCCGCGTGCCGCGTGCCACGTGCCGCATGCCGTGCACAACTTTTTGCTGCACAACGTGCATCGTGCTTGCGCGCAACATGTGTCGTGGGCAGTTTTGCTCGCACACCAGTGCCCAAATCACTCCAAATGACTGTTTTTGCCCGTTTGAGCTATTTTGTTGCTAAATCTTAAAAAACTCAAAACATAAAAGTTGTAGATCTTTGTCTTAGCTTCAAGAATATTCATGTCTCACTTTAAATCATAATTCATATGTGACTTATGGTTTCAGTTACATGGGTGCTCCCGATCTTCTTTGTATGTTTTCTATACTTGGCCTAAATGGCGACGGCCCGACTTAACCACTAGTTGGCATTGAACTAGTGATTTGGACTTGAGCATGATAATTCTAGGATATAAATCAGAAATTGACATGAACATCAGAATGTGATCTACCTTGAGATGATAATTTTTGAT
Organism: Iris pallida; assembly: GCA_029216955.1. Lineage (NCBI taxonomy): Eukaryota > Viridiplantae > Streptophyta > Magnoliopsida > Asparagales > Iridaceae > Iris > Iris pallida. Next base: position 3,166,743 of record JANAVB010031216.1, on the reverse strand, counting down.
AGTGATCCGTCGAGGTGCACTCTTGATAAGCAACCTTGACATAAAAATTCTTGATAGTGGCCCGTTGTGACGCACGCTTGACATGACGCACGCTTGACATGATAAGTAACCTAACATGACATGCAAGCCTTGAATGCTATTGCGACGACCATCTCAACTCGCTAAGTAACTCTTATCTTGATACCGTGGATGATTATGCCTGTACAAGCTATATGTCTCGTCTTGCATCATGTCTAGGACATGGATTTCTGATTACCACGGTCAGAGATTCATATTTAATCTGACTAGGATAATGACTAGATTGATCAAGTAGCTCATAAAGAGATTTTTCAGTCACAGGCAATCATGTTATCTGAGAGCCTTAAGTGGACTTATAGCCTACCGTCGAGTAGAGCGCAATTCCAGCACACTATCGTGTGTTGCACCTCCAAGTCACTTAATCAACTCTCTCAACCTGCGTCAGGATAACATGGATAGTCTGCAGGACTTGTGACTGTTGGAACATCTCATTGCATCTTGCTAGTAAATAGGCTTGTGACACCCTAGTTAGCTTGCTTATGTTATAATTATATTCTTTGTGAATATCGATCTTACCAGATGGCACCCATGACCCGAGCAGCGGCACGTCGTTTGAGGGAAACATTGAATGCTGAGGTGGCTCCTCCTACTGTTAAGGAGGAAGTGGCACCGGTAGCAAGTGAGACCGGTAGTTCCATTCATCCAGCACCTGCAGTGGACTGCATCTCTTCTGGCGCCGTCGATCCCACTTATTTGAAGTGGTGGCGTGATCGTATCCCTGAGCGTTTGCGTGAGTTGCGTGGTCGTCATTAGTGTAGTGTAGTTTTATGGATATATTTTGTATTGGACTACTGGTACTTATTACCAGCTATACTTGCTTTACGGATATATTTTGTATTAGACTATCTACTAGTTTGTTTCTTTTTTGGAATTACAAAACATATATGAATTAGTACTGTGTCAATCTCTGGATTGTATCTCCAGCTCCATCTTCAGCTCCATTTGCATTCTAGATTCTGTATTTTTTATATTTTTTTAATTTAGCAACGTTCTTAGCGACGTCATTAGCGTCGCTATTACTTAACGACGTTTATGAACGTCGCTAACAACGTCGCTAAATTGCTAACGTGGCAAAGAATCTTTCCTCACCACATCGTCGCCAAAACGTTGCTAAAACGTCGCTAAACGGCGACCACAAATGAACGTCGCAAATAACGTCGCTACTTTGCGACGTTTGTAACGTCGCTAATTAACGTCGTCGTAGCGACGTTTTGCAACGTTTTACCGATTAGCGATACGCTTTTTTCCGTCGTTTCCAAAACGACGCTAGAAACGTCGCTAACTTAAATTAGCGACATTTTGGTTGGCATTAGCGATGTTTACAAACGTCGCTAATCTGACAGATTCTGGTAGTGAATGAATTATGAATGGAATCTAGTCTAGTCTTGTCTAGACAGTGCCAATTATGATTACTTTATTACATTACTTTTTGTGCTCTACTCTTGTTGATAAATGGTTAGAGACTAAGCTCTGTTCATGTGAAGGGTTACAACCCTGGTCCTTGTATAGTTTCTTAGTTATATTATCGTTTGTCCCCCTATTTTTCTAACTCCAGTTTTTTTATTATTATTTATGTCTTGTGATCTAATATGCTAGTTTAGTTCCTAAATGAAGCCTCCCTTGTGGCACTTGCTCTTCTGGGTTTTGACCTAGCTGGTTTTGTATGGCCAGATTTTGGAGTAGCACCTGAGGATCTAACCTGCCTTCCAGCCAGATGGTGAACACCAGACGTAATCCTGTCAACGAGTGGATTACTTATTTTGCTCTCCCATTTTATTATAAATTATTCTTTTAAGGCGTTTAGCCGCCGAACAAGTGTTAGCTCGTGTTGAAACATTAATTTATGTCTGCCTACAGATTGTTACATGATTAACAAATCCTATGGTTGATCATGTATGACTTAAACTCTTGCTAGTCTTCGTATTTTGTATGTCTAGCTTCATGATCATCTAAATATGTAATATTTGGGATGTCTTAGTTTGTATGTCTGATGATCTTACATCTTGTAACAATTATTTGCTTGTTCAGATTGAGACAATTGGCTTGTTCATGACCACAAGAGACTGTTGGCTTGTAGATAAACCCTCATGCGTCTACACAGTCGTGACCTTATATCGAGGTAGATTATACTTCAATGTACGTAGCTGGCTATGTCTGTTCCCCGCTCTCCAGTATTCTGGTTCTGGGGCATGACAACCAGTAAACATATAGTTTTATGTCTTTATAGACCGTAGGTACTTGTACGTTTTATGGTACAAAGTGGGTCCAATATTGGATATCATTTTGACCTAAAATTAAGATTTGGCACCGTGTCCATAATTGGACTTCTGGGTAGGCATTTCTAGACATTTATTATATACTAAAAATAATATTTATTTCAACATTCGGAGACGTTTGCGGAAGTCGTGCCTTTGTTGCTTCTATCTGATTATCATATTTACCTCTTGGGAGTTGTCAGATCATCGCACCATCACCAGGCAAGGTACCTTGCAACTATATTCTAATTTTTACTCCCAGTTAGCATGCTTATTTAGTACTTATTATTTCTTTACTTATTGTCCTTTTACTACCTTCATTTATTTTATGCAAATAACTGCTTAGCCATATTGTTATTACTTCTGTTATTATGCATCGACTTACAGTTAAGAAGACTACTCTATGTTGTGATGCATCTATTGACCTTGAAACATGTGATACACAAGTCACGAGTCGCATATAGTTCTCGGCCTTGTGTAATTGGCTGACCACCGATACGTAAGAACGTGTATTAGGGAATAACTGCTAATATAGTTGCGTGCTAGAAGAATTAGCAGTTATGAGTTGACATTAGGTGGGAAGAACACGATTGGAAGTTGACTACCTCCCTATCTAACGTACACTCGCTCACTACTGAGGAACGATAAGTAGACTATTTGCTATAGACTCGCTTAATACTGAAGAATGGCATATAGTATTAGACTCGTTATTAAGTTACTGTATTGCATTGTTATTACTCTTGACATGACCTGCTAGTCATGCGACCATGCAATGTTCTTAAACTGCATTTCCACTTAGAATGGTTAGGCGATCTTTATCCTTTTTGGCATATATACTTTTCCATGTGGTTGTATACTTATACCCGCTTATGGTGCGAACTAGTGTTCCACACCTTGTCCTTATAGTTGTAGGTGTGGTCCACTGCTTCGATGAAAAGGTACTAAACCATGTTATGATTCGGATTATTGTGAGCAGTTTATATTCAGTTTATACGGCCTATATCTTGTTATATCCCTCTGAAGACCTGGTGATCTCTCCAGGTGTAGATGGTCAGGATTACCCATAGGAGTACGGACTTAGTATAGCTCCTTCGTTTTCTATCGAGGAGATCTTATCCTCCGACGATGCTTGATTTTATGTTACTTGTATCTCTCATTTATTTTTAGGAGGTTGGACTCCAATATCTCAGACTATATTTTATAGCAGTTTGGTAGTAGATTTTTTCCACCTGGCTATATCTTTTGACTCTTTTATTTGATTATATCTAGACTATTAATTTTCTCTTGTATTTTGCTGAGGAGATCTTGTTTATCTGTGATTGGCCTGTGATTTATTATTTATAGCTAATATATGCGTACGAGGATGTCACATATTAGAGTATTCTTTGTATGCATGCAGCTGGCATGTTTCATATGTCTAGTCCTATGTATAATGGGACTGGGCGTTAAAATAGAAAAATAATGAAGAATTTCTGGGCAGTTATATACTATGCATAGATTTGATGGACTACATCCTTGAATTTCACTTAGTTACTACTGTCGTTATCTGAAGAAGTTTCTGATGGATTATGTCTTGAATTAGACTTTGTGAATCAGATTCAGAAAATAGCACACATAGTACGTTAGAGGTTCTTAGGTCTATCAGGTGGCACTTTTGATTGGCAATACACACTTTTCCATATTTATGAGAGTTGTCTAGGATCGCCATATCCTGTACTCACGGCCTTCATGACCTCTCATATATGTAAGTCCTTAAGGATTGGTGATAGGAGTCAATCCTACATACCATGCTTGGACTTATTAAGACTTAAAACTCATCATATCCATATCACACCGGAACACTGTCACCATATGGATGGAGTATCCATTTACAACATCATACAAACACTTGGGCATTATTTTAAGAGAATTTAATCTCAGGGTCAGTGTTCCATAATAGTCACCTAAGTCCATCTTGTTCCTACCTATTGAACCGGCTTCTTACGATCTCCAGTTCGATCCGGTTGGGTTGCCAGTATTGGTGACTAACTTATGGTCTTAATCATATCCCCCTCGATGATTATAGGATTAATGTCTTAGACAAACCCTTCATCAAGTGGTCAACACGGTTCTTTTATGAATTTATATAGTCAAGAACCACATATTTGCCTAAAAGTCTCTTCATAGATTTGAAATGCAACTGTAGGTGCTTGTTCATCTTAGCATTCACAGAATCATGTTTAATTAGTTATATAAAAAAATTATTATCATAGTTTTTATAAATTACAAGAACGAGACTAAGAGAAATAGGTATATATATAACAAGATTTTCAAACCATTCTGCTTCGGTACAAGTAGTGTCCAAAGCTATCATTTCAGAGTCCATTGTACTCCTAGCTATAATAGTTTATTTACAATGACCTTAGAAGATTACAGCTCCTCCTGGAGTAAAAATATATCCGATAGTAGATTTCACATCATGTGAGTCTATTGCCCAATTTGTATCTGAGTAACCTTCTATGATATCAGGGTATCTAATATAATGAAGTTTATAATCTAGAGTACCCTTCAGATATCAAAATACCCTATCTAGTAGTAGATTCTTTTCAATACTTTCTCTTTTACTCCTTCTAGGTTCTATATAGCTTGTTCAGGTTGTGAATTTAATATTTGAACAAAAGAACTAGTAGACAGAGTAAGAGAAAGGTTAGAAGAAGTGGATGAAATTATATCCTAAAAGGGAAATATATTCTCAAAAGTAAACTGTATATGTTGCTTCTATAATAATATTGATAGAGATTTCATTTACTTCAGAATGAATTACAAGAAATCTATTCGCATTGCTGTCTAAAGAATATCCTATGAATACAACATCTACAGTCTTAGGTCCATTTCTCTTTTTAGGTTCGAAAATTCCTACTTTAGCTAGGCATCCCCAAACTTTGAGATAATCGATTCTAGAAGTTCTACATTTCCAAAATTCATAGGGAGTCTTATCATTAGACTTACTAGGAATTAATTCTAAGAGTTCTACATTTGATATTTGCTTATGTCTTCAAATTTTGTAAACAAAATAAACAATAAATAAAAGTTACGGGCCTCCGGGAAAGTCGCACAAGAAGCACTGTCCTAAGTGTTAATCCGGGTCTATGTGCAAACGTTGTCCAAATTCTCCTAATGGTAACCCTCGTTCTACCGGTATCTCCTAATTGCACACAACTCGGAGAGAATAATCCGAACTTAGCTCTATCCAAAGCAATGAACTGAGGAAATGAGTAGAGTTCAGAATAGAACTGAGGAAATGAATAAAGTTTTTGAAGAGAGTTTTAGTATGTTCAAAAATTTTCAGTATATGAAGAAAGGAGAATACTTTAATTTATAGAGATGTTCCAAGCTTTCACCAACGGATAGACTTAATGGCATTTAGACTAGCCATTAAAGATAAAGATATAAAAAAATATGGTACAATAAATCTGGACATGAGAATTTAAAATAGCATTAAGAAGCAATTAACGATGGAAATTAATGTGTCCAACGTTTAAACTTCAAAAAGGAATTAAAGTGTCATTGACCAATGAACATCAAAAACAATTTTAGTGTCTCAGCCTGAACCCGAAGAAGAAATCGAATCGACATTCGGCCTCAGAAGATGTGGGCACAAACCCGCACCCGTTACGTACGCCGAATCAAAGCGAACCGGGCCGGGCTAGGTGCCGACGGCGTGCGCATGTCGCCCAAGTGGTTCCCCACACAACTTCCCAAGAGAGAAAAAGCGAGAAGTAATATATGCACCATAGTCCCGTTGTGCACAACTGTGAGACTCGTATCACAGTATCGGTATTTATATACGGATACGTATTTTGTAATGTATTTCATATTTTTTTGGTTTTCAGAATGCTTTAAAAATTTTCCAAATTATAGATTTTCTCCTTGACCAGCATACCGACGGTGTACCGGTGTATACCGACGGCATACCATTCGGACAGATTTTCCATATTTTAGATATTTTTGATTTATGATATTTTCATGAATAGTATTTCTGATATTTTCGTGAATAGTATTTAGATATTTTGATGAATAGTATTTAGATATTTTCGTGTATAGTGTCGATGCATCCTATTGTCCATTGGATAATTGATTTTCTTTCAATGGCTAGGATTGATCTAGATTTTGACATGGATCACAATCCAACAATCACGATTAATTCACCCCTTCTATATATATCCATTGAGTTTCTCTCTCCTCTCTTTTCTTTCCTTCTCTATTTTCTCTTCACTCTCTTCTCACTTCCTCAAGCTTAGGAAGGCTTGGCCTTGAGGCCTAGAGCGTAGTTTCGGAACCCCTCTTGGTGGTGGAGTAGAAGATTAGGCCTGGAACTTAAACCTAGGCAAGTACATCTTGCTCAAAAGTGACATGACCATGCTATAATTTTGTTTTCCATGAAAATTTAAGTTTTATTGTTCTATAATATGCTCCTCTAAATTGTTAACATCTTTAGTATATAGCACTTTTGGTTTTGATCGGTAGAATTACGTAGATCTGAGTTTCTAGATATAATTTTTGAGTATTTTGAGGTATTGATCAATCAAATGCTTTAATTTGTGAAAACTAAAACTTCCATATTGTAGGAAATTAAATTCTATACAATTTTGACTTTTAAAAATCCAAATTTCGATTTAAAATAAAGTTTTTATGGCCGAAACAAGTTTTAGCAAAAATCTGAATTTTGTTGCTGTTTGAAAAATCGGTATACCGATGGTATACCAATTTTTGCACCAGAAACTTTCTATCTTTAGGCCGGAATACCGTCGGTATGTCGTCGTACACCGTCGGTATGCCGTTTTAGGCTTATTTGAGCTATTTTTGCCCGTTTTTGCCTGTTTTTGTCCGCTTTTGCTATTTTCTTCGATTGAAATGATGTTTTATCATGCTTTAGTGTTTTAGAATAGTTAGAACATGATTGTACAATATATATACATGACATGTGTTTATGTTCACGTATTATTTTATGTCCAGATTCTTGATAGTGGCTCGTAGTAGCGTACTCTTGACTTGATTTTCTTATTGATTTCTAGACCCGAGATATGAGTACATGTTCTTTCTTGACACCGTGGATATAGCTTGTTAAATGTTAATCTATTGCATCTTGGCACTGGATAATCGAGTGTGTGTATTGTTCCGTGTATCACGTGATGTTACTACGGGAATGTTCGTAAGTGATAACTTACGAATTACTCGTAGGTCATTGTAGGAGGAAATTCGAGTAGATAAGGTAAATGACTAGTAAAATTCAAGTAGATCATTGTAGGATAAAATTTGCACTACCAACCACGAGCTCCAGGGGCCCCATGAGGCGTGGCTCAACCCTGCTAGGCAAGGGCTCCATGACCTATCTAGTTTGTACGTATTGATATACGATCGAGTCACATGTCGTGTCGGGTTACAGCACAGTCAGTTATATGTTTTTTTTTACAAGTATATGATATAGTTGTTCATGTTATAAGTCAAGACACGTTTTATCTGCCAGCATTCTTGTTGGGCAATAGATGTACTACTCGTACCCCTGGACATTCGGGTATCTGCAGTCAGGTAGTTGCAAAAATCCTCAACTTGTATACTAGTAATTAGGATTGTGATAACCCTAGCTAGTTAATGATAGCAAGCTTTAGGTAATGATTGGCCGTGCACTTTTGGTTGTCGTTACTTTATATGCTATTATATCGATGAGTGGCCAGAGGCTAAGTTCTGCTAGGGAAAAGATCTGTAACCCTGGTCCTTGTTTGGTTTAAGGGTTGTGGCTCCGATTTCCAGTAGTTCCTAAGTCCCTTGTTTCTCATTGGCTTATTGTTCTCTATTGTTATATGGTTCAGTATTTCTATTTAGTCATTTATATTCTCGAGATACGTGCATTGGTACTGTACTAGTCTCGACCCATATTTATTTATTTCTGTCATTATGTTGTTGTTTTGTTTGTGGGTTTATGTCGTTCACCTCGAGCTTTCCTTGTGGTACTTGCTATTTGGGGCCTGACCCCACTAGTTTTGTTTGGCCAGATTTACCGCTGGAGCCCGAAGATTCTCTCTACCTTTCTCTGGATGACCCGATGCCTGCTTAGATCTGCGGTTCTTCCTCCTCGCGAGTGGGTTCCCTTTTTTTACCACTTGCGGTTCATTTCATTTTGGTAGTGTTAGCTAGGGCATGTGTTAGCCCTATTATTTTGAGACTTTTTCAGACTTCGATCAACATGATGTATTATATTAGATCTAGACTGATATAGTGATCATGTATATGGGTACTTTGCTAGTGTAGCATTTTGTATTCACTAGCTTCGTGATCATGTATGATATAGTATTTTGAGACGCCTCTTTACTTTCATATTTGATGTACTCTTGATACTTGTTGTTGTTGGATTGAGATAGGATTTGTTCGAACATAGGAGTCGTCAGTGGCATGCTAGAGTCTTCCCACTTGTCTTCTAGACAGCTTTGATCGTACATTGGGGTACTGGCGTACCTTAATATACGTAGCTGGCTTTGTTTCGCCCCCGATCTCCAGTATTCTGATTCTGGGGCATGACAGGGTTTTTTGGTGGCCCATGCAGGTCTGGCTTCAAACTTGTGGGGGATTCATCTAGTTAGAATCTTAATCCTATATTTGTCTTATTTTGATCTCCCTTTGCTTATCGTATTCTCATTTTCCTTGAACTTTAAACATAATTGACATATCCTTGTTCTATTCATGTCCACTATTAATATCTCGTGTCCTTATCTTTCAAGGACACACCACCTACTTCTTCTTTCGAAGGTTCAGTTGCTCCGCCGTCTCAGGCAGTTCAGATGGAAGGTCATAATCAGACCCCGCCTCCGCATAGTCAGAATCCAGCACCATCTCAGCATCTGTCGGCAGCTTAGTTTGTTCCTGTTCAGTCAGCTCAGCCAGCTCCGTCATTTCCTTTAGTACAGCCATCCCAGGTAGACCAGCGTGCCCTACTCGAGATGATGAGGGGCATGATGGAGGCATAACAACAATAGCATCAGAATCAGCTTCAGATCCAGCAGCAAGTGGTTCAGTTGTACCAACAGTTGCAGCAGGGCCAAGCCCATACCAATAACACCCTCTGCCAGGGCGTTACAGTAGCTTTGGAGGCGAGTGGACGTCGTGGTCACAACTCAGCATCCGACTTTAGTCGCCTACGTCCAGCTCAGTTCTTCGGCACCGAAGATGCAGTATCAGCTGATTCTTGGCTTCAGGACACCGAAGCCATTTTAGAGGCAGCTAGGAGTCCAGCAGAGGATAGGGTAGCAGTGGTGAAGCTGCAGTTATCAGACATTGCCCGCGACTGGTGGGTAGCACAGGAGATGGGTCTTCCTAGGCCTGTTAGTTGGAAGATATTTTGGGAGCGCTTCCAGGAGAAGTTCTTCCACACCTCAGCCAAGTTCTAGCTTCAGCAACAATTCATCAACCTTCGCCAGAAGACGAGGACTGTGGATCAGTATGCGGCAGAGTTCTGTAGGCTTAGTCGATTTGCATCACACATGGTGGCTTCTGATGGTGATAGAGCTCGAAGGTTTGAGTAGGGCTTGCACTTGGAGCTTCAGCAGCTCATGGTAGGCTATTTTTATGACACCTTCGATTCAGTACTAAGAGCAGCTAGATCCTTGGAGATTACCGGTCAGAGGATAGAAGATAGGACCAGAGGTTAGAAGAGGTCACACTCGACTATGAGGGGCATTACCATTCAGTCCTCAGCCCCAGCCTCAGCAGTCAGAGCTCCAGATCATCGACCTCCTCGTCAGACAGTATCATTAGCCCCGACAGTGGCATCAGTATAGCGGTCCAGGAAGTCAGGTCAGCCAGGATGTGATTATTGTGGAAAGCCAGGGCACACCTGAGCCCAGTGCAGGAGGGCCAATCATCAGTATCTCAGGTGTGGTGCGTCTGACCATATGATTGGGTCTTGTCCACTATTACGTCCAGAGGGTTCATCAGTTGCCCCAGTGCCACTGGCGATCGAGAGGGCACCAGTAAAGTCAGCTCGATCCTATGTTCAGCGCCCGCTTCTGACACAGTCCCAGCAGTTTCAGCACCAGCATCCAACACAGTCTGCCCAAGCCCTGAGGGCAGGACCAAGCCAGCAGCAAACTACACGAGTACCACTGAAGCATGGGCAGGCTTTCAACATGAGCTTGCAGGAGCTGTTGGCCGAGAGCGGTCAGATTGTAGATGAGATTTTGAGCATTCCTTCAGTTTATCTTACTCTTGGATTTTGTTGACGGTCTTGTATTTCACCAACATTCAGAGTACAATGGTCGCCTCGACATATTCGACGAGTGAATGTGAGTTTCTCATACCACTCATCTGCCTCCGTTCTCATGATACACGATATCTATCATGTATCCCGACTACGTAGGTACGTCCTGGATTAGAGTCATTTCTTCGACTGAGTCGTTGGTACCGACTTACTTCGAAACTTGACCCTTGTCCACTTTGTGAGTCAGCGTAGGCAAGCGAGGACGAATCCCTACTCAACTGACTCAGGGGTATATTATTCCATATGCCTCCTTTTCTTGTATTATATATGTATGTATTTATTATTTTCTATATTTATTTAAATTATGTATCTCAAATATCACTTGTATACGGGATGTTTTCTTTCGATTATAATTTTACATTGTTTTAGCATGTGTATTTTTGCTCGACTGGCTTTAGAAAATTTCGAGGACGGAATTTTTCTAAGTTGTGGAGAGTTGTGAGACTCGTCTCACAGTATCGGTATTTATATACGGATACGTATTTTGTATTGTATTTTGCATTTTCTTGGTTTTCAGAATGCTTTAAAATTTTTCTAAATTATAGATTTTCTCCTTGACCAGCATACCGACGGTGTACCGATGTATACCGACGGCATACCGTCCGGACAAATTTTCCATATTTTAGATATTTTCGATTTATGATATTTTCATGAATAGTGTTTCTGATATTTTCGTGAATAGTATTTAGATATTTTGATGAATAGTATTTAGATATTTTTGTGAATAGTGTTGATGCATCCTATTGTCCATTGGATAATTGGTTTTCTTTCAATGGTTAGGATTGATCTATATTTTGACATGGATCACGATCCAACGGTCACGATTAATTCACCCTTTCTATATATCCATTGAGTTTCTCTCTCCTCTCCTTTCTTTCCTTCTCCTTTTCCTCTTCACTCTCTTCCATCTTCCTCAAGCTTAGGAAGGCTTGGCCTTGAGGCCTAGAGTGTGGTTTTGGAACCCCTCTTGGTAGTGGAGTAGAAGATTAGGCTTAGAACTTAAACCTAGGCAAGTACATCTTGCTCAAAAGTGACATGACCATACTATAATTTTGTTTTCCATAGAAATTTAAGTTTTATTGTTCTATAATATGCTCCTCTAAATTGTTAACATCTTTAGTATATAGCACTTTTGGTTTTGATCGGTAGAATTACGTAGATATGAGTTTCTAGATGTGATTTTTGAGTATTTTGGGGTATTGATCTATCAAATGCTTTAATTTATGAAAACTAATACATCCATGTTGTAGGAAATTCAATTCTATGCAATTTTGACTTTTGAAAATCCGAATTTCGATTTAAAATGAAGTTTTTTTTGGCCGAAACAAGTTTTGGCAAAAATCTGAATTTTGTTGCGGTTTGGAAAATCGGTATACCGACGGTATGCCGATTTTTGCACCAGAATCTTTCTGTCTTTATGCCGAAATACCACCGGTATGCCGCCGTATACCGTCGGTATGTCGTTTTAGGCTGATTTGAGCTATTTTTGCCCGTTTTTGCCTAATTTTCGTCCGCTTTTGCTATTTTCTTCGATTGAAATGATGTTTTATCATGCTTTAGTGTTTTAGAATAGTTAGAACATGATTGTACAATATATATACATGACATGTGTTCATGTTCACGTATTGTTTTATGTCCAGATTCTTAATAGTGGCTTGTAGTAGCACACTCATGACTTGATTTTCTTATTGATTTCTAGACCCGAGATATGGGTACATGTTCATTCTTGACACCGTGGATATAGCTTATTAAATTTTAATCTATTGCATCTTGGCACTGGACAATCGAGTGTGAGTATTCTTTCGTGTATCACGTGATGTTAGTACGGGGATGTTCGTAAGTGATAACTTACGAATTACTCGTACATAACACACGTCATCTTAGAAAATTCTTGAGTGTCTTCAACTTAAGAATTTGACATGAATATGATAAGGTAAATGACTAGTAAAATTCAAGTAGATCACTGTAGGAGAAAATTTGTACTACCAACCCCGAGCTCCAAGGGCCCCATGAGGCGTGGCTCAACCCTTCTAGGCAAGGGCTCCATGACCTACCAAGTTTGCGCGTATTGATACACGATCAAGTCACATGTCGTGCCGGGTAGCGGCACAGTCAGTTATATATTTTCTTTTACAAGTATATGATATGGTTGTTCATGTTATAAGTGAAGATACGTTTCATCTGCCAGCAGTCTTGTTGGGCAATAGATGTACTACTCGTACCCCTGGACATTCGGGTATCTGCAGCCAGGTAGTTGCGAAAATCCTCAACTTGCATACTAGTAATTAGGATTGTGATAACCCTAGCTAGTTAATGATAGCAAGCCGTAGGTAATGATTGGCCGTGCACTTTTGGTTGTGCGTTACTTTATATGCTCTTATATCTATGAGTGGTCAGAGGCTAAGTTCTGCTAGGAAAAAGATCTTTAATCCTGGTCCTTATTTGGTTTAAGGGTTGTGGTTCCGATTTCTAGTAGTTCCTAAGTCCCTTGTTGCTCTTTGGCTTATTGTTCTCTATTGCTATATGGTTCAGTATTTCCATTAAGTCATTTATATTTTCGAGATACGTGTATTGGTACTGCACTAGTCTCGACCCATATTTATTTATTTCTGTCATTATGTTGTTGTTTTGTTTGTGGGTTTATGTCGTTCACCTCGAGCTTTCCTTGTGGTACTTGCTATTTGGGGCCTGACTCCATTGATTGTGTTTGGCCAGATTTACCGCTGGAGCCCGAAGATTCTTCCTACCGTTCTTTGGATGACCCGTCGCCTGCTTAGATCTGCGGTTGTTCCTACTCGCTAGTGGGTTCCCTTTTTTTACCACTTGCGGTTCATTTCATTTTGGTGGTGTTAGTTAGGGCATGTGTTAGCCCTATTATTTCGAGACTTTCTCAGACTTCGGTCAACATGATGTATTACATTAGATCTAGACTGATATAGTGATCATGTATATTGGTACTTTGCTAGTGTATCATTTTGTATTCACTAGCTTCATGATCATGTATGATATAGTATTTTGGGACGCCTTTTTACTTTCATATTTGATATACTCTTGATACTTGTTGTTGTTGGATTGAGATAGGATTTGTTCGATCATAGGAGTTGTCAGTGGCATGCTAGAGTCTTTCCACTTGTCTTCTAGACAGCTTTGATCGTATATTGGGGTACTGGCGTACCTTAATATACGTAGCTGGCTTTGTTTCGCCCCCGATCTCCAGTATTCTGGTTCTGGGACGTGACAACAACCAATGTGGAACAAAGGGTCTACTTGGATTGAGGGGGAAAAAATAAGCATAGTTAAGTGGGGTTAAATGAGGAGGAGTTAGGTGAGGGGGAGTAGAGTCAGTATATAGAACCTTGTTTGGACTAGAGGGGGAGTTAAGTGAAGGATGCTTAATAACTCTTGCTTAGATTGGAGGTTTTGAGTGAGAGAAAGATTAATAAAAATTTGATCGTTACCAAAATAACCTTATTACATATGTCATAAATTTAAATTTTATTGAAATTTTAATTAGAACTTATCAAAATATCTTCACATATTAGGAAAATACGTAGCAACATGTTTAAAATAAGAGAAAATAGAGAAAAGTTACAAATAAGGGTTATTTATGACTTCTTAAGCAAAATCTTCCAATCTCCCTCGTCAACCCTCCGATTTGGGGGTTAAAAATGAACAATAAAGGGTGAAATAAAAACTCACTTCACCCTTGTAACCCTCTCTCCTAACCCCCACCCTCAAACCAAGCATGGATTTATTTTTCCTTTACTTAACTCTCTTAACCCTCAATCCAAGCAGCCCTAAAGGAAAATAGGAGATTGAGCTTTTGCTCATATAATTTGTGTGTGGGCACACACATCCTACAGTTTTTGCTGGTCCTGGTTGCCCTAAAAAAAGGGGTTGCTAAGTCCACGAACTTGTTTGACTTGCCCCCGAGCCGGCCCTATGCCCAAGTGCATAAAATTGAGCAGAAGTACTAAAGAATGAAACAGAATCTATCATAGATGTAATATACAATGCATGGGCGGATCCAGAAACTATACCTGGAGTGGTCCACCATAAATTTGGATATTATAAGTGGAATAACTCATATATAAAAATCAAAAAAAATTATATGAAAAAAGTTTCTCATTTTGGGTAGGCTGAAGTCCACCCCAGCCAAAGCTTGGATCCATCCCTGATACAATAGCAGAATTACTAGATATAATCCAATAAACAATAATTAAAGTAAAACGAGAAAACCCACACAATAGCCATGAATATAAAAGATTGCATAGCTAGAATCTGTATCATAACTTATGGTAAGAGTAGACGGGAGTACTCGTCAAAGAACAATAGACGAAGTAGAAGTGCGTACTAGAAGTACGTCGACCGAGCAGCCATGGAGGAGAATGTAGACACACATCCGCCATCACAATCCAAGTTAATGGGCTCATGGTTGGAAAATTGGTCAAGGCTAGTGGGTGCAAGAAGAGGTAGCGGGTGGTAAATAGGCTATTAGTGCATTCAAGTTGGAGGGATAATAAGCTAACGGTTAAATGGATATTTAATTAAATAGCCAATTAATGGGTCAAAAACAATAAACGATTTGTCTTTAAGTATAATGGATCTGATAAATTGAATTTAATGGAAGGATGAGGACTGATATAAAAGGATAAAAAAAATTTGGGTTGTGTGATGTAGAGTAGAGGAGAGAAAAGGCAACCAGTGCGGGTGTTGCTGTTAATGCGGATACCATAGTCGGCGAAGGAGGTCACACAGTGGTCGAGAACCGTGAGGTAGGTCTGGCGAGGTGTGGGAGAGAATGAGTCTTGGAGGGAAGAGAAATGGTGGCATATTCTTGAACTTATTCAACAACTTTAGCTTTTTTGTGTTGAACTTATTAAACAACTTTAGCTCTCTTGAGTTGAACTTATTCAACAACTTTCATTGAATACAACGAAAAATATCAAAGAAAACCTTTAGACCCCTTTATAGCATGTTATGTGTCCATTGAGATTAGGGTTTAAACTGGGGTTTGGAGTAGGCAAAAGAGCTTAGTCCTTGCTATATACTATGTTTAGATATATGTAGGAGAGGTTAGTTCCCTCATTTATAAGAAAACTCTAATACTAATAAACATAACCTAAAATGTATATAAAGAGCCTCTTACGTGACCCAAGAACTTCCCACTAATATATATATATATATATACCCAGGGCATCGCAGCAGTTTTCTCCGTCAACAACATCAGGACCGACTACCAGCCAGCATTTCCTCCGGTTCGACAGCAAGAGACCATTGTTCTCTCTGAGGCCGTAGAAATGCATTCTTCAGGAGTCCCGATCGACGCCTCTCTGTCCAACTCGAGCACCTCTCAAGGCACCACAGCAGACTTCTACGAGCACAACACCACGTCCGCCTCACAGTCAGCATCCCTTCAGGTCCGTCAGCAGGAGAAGTCGGGATTCTTCGAAGCCGCGGAACCACAACATTTCATAGCGGTTTCGACCGCAGCCCCTCTGCGCCGGGCCCCAACCGAAGACCCCAACTCGAGCTCCTCACCCCCCGATGACCCCGCCAATTCAGATCCAGCACAAAATCTAGATATCTCCGCAGCCGCACTAGAGTCGGCGCTCAGTGAATCCCCGATCCAATATCGCAATTTTTTCGAGAGGATCGCTACTGTTTGCTCCCCGGCAGAGGCTATCCGGGAACTCCACGTCTTTTACAGCTTGGACGACAACCCTGATCTAGCCTACACAATACTACCAAGAATGCTAGAGGTCGAGCAGGCTCTCGACGCGGATCTGGGCATACACAACAACGAACACATCAACCTGGAGTCTTATTTTGCTGACATATTCCCGACCCATAAGTTACCCAACGAATCCCGGGTGGTGCCGACCCAGGTGGAAGCTACGCAGCGTTCTGCGGTGCCCGTCCCGTCCAGGGTCCTGCGCACTTCCAGCTCGGGTAAGAAGCAGATCCCACTATTTAAGTATCCTCCTTAGTTTGGGATGAAGGGGTTCTCCCCGCCTCTCTCCCCCTCCCTCTTTTTCGTTTTGGCATGTAGGTTTGCATCCTCTCAAGTGGAGGTTTTGTTGGTGCTTGGGCCATCTCCCGATACCCCTGTTTCTCCTTGAATAAAATTCTCCGTTTCTTATATATATATATATATATATATATATATATATATATATATATATATATATATATATATATATATATATATATATATATATAACCAAGGCCCGTGGACAATGCCACTCAACCAGCCTTGGTCCGGAGGCCGTGGACAACGCCACCCAGCCGCCCCCGTGGGAGTGGAGGCTCGAACCCGCGCCCTCGCCCCCGAGTGCCAGCGGTCTTACCGGTGCGCCACCGTGCCACTGGCATATATATATATATATATATATATATATATATATATATATATATATATATATATATATATATATGTGTGTGTGTGTGTGTGTGTGTGTGTCACAAATATAGTTCATCACTCATTCACCAGGTCATGACTTAACAACTAAAATTACTATGGTTATTAAGATAGATGAAGTTGGATAGACACCACGGGATGAAATGGTTATAAGATGTTAGTGTCGGGGCAAAAAATTTTGATGGAAAATTGAAAAGATGAAATAAGTGTAAGAACAATGTTCCAACGCAATACTTCTAGGAAGGTTGCGCAAGTATAACGAAGATCTAAGAAGATCTCGTTATAGCAGCATATGATATTACGAGAATTTAAGAAGATTTCGTAATCCACAGCAGCGAAGAAGATGATAGGCGATAGATGGAAAAACTCCGGCTGGGTTGAATGTTCACCGTTACTCAAAGCTATATTCGCCCCACACGAATAGCTTCCAGGAACCAGCAAGTTCATCGGAGAACTTTGGAATACTTCTGCTCTTCTGACTCCTCGGATCTTACATGGACTCCCGTGCAAAAGCAACGTTGGTGCAAAGCTTCTCTTCTCTCTCACAGCCTTTGTTTACTTGTGTTAAGAAACACTTGTAAACTTTTGTAACTCTCTATATATGTTTTGTACATGTCTGTGAGAGAGAAGAGACCTTTTATAGGCCCGAGTAGCAACTGTCCAGTTAGCACAACACTCGGGACGTGGTAATAACCACTCCAAACGTGTAGTAACCGCTCAGATCATGCACATGCACGATGTGAAGCAAGTTGCGCACCTCACGCGCCTTACACACCATACGTTGAACGCGCACTTAGCCACTTGTGCCACCTGCACGCCCTGCGTACCTTACGCCACTCGTGCAACTGAGCGCGCAACTGGGCACACTACTAGGCGCGCACCTGGTCATGTAACCTGGGCCACGCAACCTGGTAGCGCACCTGACCGTACGCCTGGCCGCGTAACCTGGCAGCACGTCTGGCCGCGCAAGTGGCTCGCGCAACGAGCGCAACTTAAGCGTACTATGCACCTAGCGACGATGCTGATATACTAAGTGCAAAGTACGCCAACAAAATGCCATATTATGCCTCATGAGCCCATGAGCCCGAGTCCGAGTCCGAGTCGCTAAGCCCCTACGGGGCTTAGCTCCCATGGAAATAATTTTCCAAGAGCAAAAAGCATGAATGCTTTCAATTATTTATTTAGCCTTTTTTCTATTAGAAAAATAACCCCACATGGCACACGCATGTGCACCTCCACACCACATATGCATCTTTAAAATAGCATAGCTAATATATAGAGATACAACTCCTTTGGCCTAGCCGATGTGGGACTAAAATTCCAAATGACAAAGGCCAAAATCCAACAATGCCCCCACATATCTCTATATATGGGTATAAGTGTTCCCCACAGTAACTGTCCATCATGTATTAGGAGACATGTCGCTTATGACTTGAATTTTCCTGCATGGGTCAAACAACAGACTATAATACAAGAATGGACTAAGCCTTGAACTTTACATCATAGCTAAAATTCTTCCCACTCATGTAATGTAGTTACATGTGCTTCTGGCTTGCACATTAAAGGCCATGTGGCAGCCTGGTTTCAGTATATAATTTTGGGCATCTACAAGTTTACCTTCAAGAGACGGCCTGATATCTCTTTGTCCATACGCTATAGGTGAGTTCATTATAAAGAGACATGGCATGAAGCACTTTGCGCTTCCCTTGCATTGTTACGCCGCTATGACATTGTTTAAAGCCGAGGCCTTACCCCGTACCGGGAACCTCATCGTAGTGTCATACTACTATAGCATGAGGCAATCGCCTCTTTCTAGTGCCAAACTACCCAGCATGAAGCCTTAGGCTCCCTTGCGGTGTTACGCCGCAACGACATGGCTTGTAAGGCCGAGGCTTTATCCCTAACCGGGTACCTCATCGTGGTGTCGTTCCACTGTAACATGAGGAACTCCTCCTCTTTGTAGTGCTGACTACATCCCTCTTTATTTTAACATACAGCATTAGGCTAACTTCTTATTTACGGTGCTACATCGCTGTGACTTGGCTAGCAAATTCGAGGCATTACCCCATGCCTGGAAACCTCATGGTGGAGTCACCCCACAGTAGCATGGAGTTTCACTCCTTATAGTGTTGTTCTACCGTGCTTTCTGTAAAGCACACCAGGCATTCACTCTGCCTGAGAACTCATTAAGGCATTTAAGCCAACCTTCCCACAGGATCTGTTTTCTACAAAAAAACAACAGTAGACAACAGTAGTTGTAGGTCCATAACCTCTCTATTTCCAATAGAACATGTACCCACCGTTCCTGATATTCTTTCGATTAGTGGTCCTTCCTTAAACCAAAAGCTAGATGCCTAGTAGATTTCTCTTTGAACTAATTAGCATAAAACTTTAAGGTAGGAATACAATAATACAATATCAAAATGCCTTCAAGCCTATTTTACCAGCTATATCGTCAACCAGCTGACGCTTGAGGCACTTAGTGAACGGATCCGCCAGGTTCTCCTAATACCGAACATCAATCACTGCAATAGCATCTCTCTTGATAAGATCGTGTACTGTCTTGTACTTCAACCGCATAGTCCTTTTTTTCCGTTGAAGAGGTCATTTGGTGCCACCGCCGCAGTCGCTTGGTTGTCATAGTATATCGGTATCGTCGGTATTTGCGTCCCAACCACTGGAAGATCATACATGAGATCACGAAGCCATTCTGCTTCCTCGGCTGCGGTATCAAGTGCAAAGAACTCAGATTCCATGGATGACCGCAAGAGCATAGTCTGCTTCATCGACTTCCATGATATAACAGCTCCACCCATAGTGGAAATGAATCCACCTGTGGACCTCTCGCTCTCCACCTCTGAGCACCAGCTGGCATCACTGAAGCCTTCCACTACTGGTAGATCTTCGATGTAGTACAGTGCATATGTCTGAGTTTTCTTGAGATATCTCATAACCCGTTTCACAGCTTTCCAGTATTTAATACCTGGGTTGCTCGTGAAACGACTCAACATTCCCACGACAAAAGCTACGCCAGGCCTTGTGGCAGTAGTAGCATACATCAAACTTCTGATTACGTTTGCATAATCCAACTGCCTGACGCTTTTCTTTGAATTAGGTTTCAGCTTCAGATCACACCTGTACGGCATATCGATCCCTGGAATATCCCGATATCCATAATGAGTGATCATTTTCTCAATATAATGAGACTGTGACAGCGCTAGTCTAGTATCTCTCCGGATGATCTTGATCCCTAAGATCACATCAGCCCCCCTCCCAAGTCCTTATACTGAACTTGATCGAGATGAATTTCTTTGTCTCCGTGACACAACCCATATCCGTACTTAGGATAAGCATATCGTCTACGTACAGACAAACGATTACACCTCTTCCATCAGCGAACTTCGTGTAAACATACTTGTCCGTCTCGCTGACCAAATAGCCATTAAACCTTATAACTTTGTCAAATTTCTCATACCACATCTTGGAAGCCTGTTTAAGACTGTATAAAGATTTCACCAACTTGCAGACTTTGGCTTCAAGACCCTTGACAACAAATCCCTCTGGCTGTTGCATGTAAATCTCTTCGGTCAGCTCGCCATTTAGGTAAGCCATTTTCATATCTATTCGATGTATCACCATCTTATGTTTTGCTGCAAGAGCAATCAATATTATGATGGTGGTCATCCGGGCTACAGGAGCATACGTGTTAAAGTAGTAAATTTCCTGCTTCTGAGAAAACCTCTTAGCTACCAACCTAGCCTTAAACTTGTCAATAGTTCCATCTGCTTTCATCTTCTTCTTGAAGATCCATTTGCATCCGATGGGTTTTGCTCCTTCAGGAAGATCAACCAACACCCAAGTGTTATTTGAGGTGATGGAATCAATTTTATTGTCAATCGCCTCCTTCTAGAAAACTGCATCTCTGGTCTTTATCACCTCATCATAGGTAAGCGGATCTGCTTCCACATGATAGGTGACAAAGTCACTTCCGAAGTTCTTCGGCCTCCTCACACGCTTAGCTGACGGCTCAGCTTATTCTGGTTCAATCGTTGTTTCAACAACATCTTCTTGGACCACATCTTTATTGAAGACTTCAGTTTCCTAAGCACCCTCATTGTTCTCCGGTACATCCGTACGAACAATATTCTTGTGTCTTGTAAATTTGTCTTCAAAATATTCTGTGTCACGAGATTCAATGATATGATTTGATTTAATATCAAGAAATCTCCGAGCATCACTCTTCTCAGCATACCCCAAGAAGATCATCTTAGTAGTCCTTGTCCCAAGCTTCTGAATCTTCAGATCTGGAAGCTTATTATATGCCAAATACCTCCACACTCGAATGACATTCAAGTTAGGTCTGACCTTGAACCAGAGTTCATTAGGAGTAATGTATGAAGTTGCATGAGGCACTTTATTTAAAATAAAAGTGGCTGTCAATGCAGCTTCTCCCCAGTAGCACTTGGGAAGACCCACAGTCAACAGCATTGAGTTAATTATTTCTGTTAATGTTCTATTCTTCCTCTCTGCTACTTCGTTTGATTGAGGAGAGTACGGAGCCGTAGTCTCATTGATAATTCCATGTTCTTTGCAGAACGATACAAATTTACGAGACCTGTACTCCCCACCTCGATCACTTTTTATTCTTTTGAGTTGTTGTCCAGTCTGCCGTTCAGCTTCGGCTCTGAACTCCTTAAACTTCTCGAATGCTTCGTCTTTAGCCTTCAGCAAGTAGACGAACGTATACTTTGAGAAGTCATCGATAAAAGTTATGAAATACTTCATCCCAGCCTTTGTAGAGAATTGTTTGAAGTTACAGATATCGGAGTGTACCAACTCCAGAAGATCTGTACTTCGATTAACCCGAGGAATGGTTTTCCTTGTGATCTTTGTTTGAGCACATAATTCACATTTCTCTACCTTACCCCCACACTTGGAGATAAGCCCTAGACTAGACATTATGTTTATTCGTTTACAATGAAAATGCCCTAGTCTATTATGCCACAACTCAAAAGTATAAGCAGAATGAGTAATTGTATTAATAACATTGGACTGATTTACAAGCTGAATTTTGAACATTCCTTCGGTATAAAAAGCTTTTTCGAAATATGTTTCCTGATAGACATCACCATCTGGCCAGCATTGATGTCCATCCTGAGGCCTTCATTGCAGAGTAGGCCTCCTGAGATCAGGTTCTTGTCGATAGCAAGTACGTGCTTCACGCCTTGAAGCGTCAGAGACTTACTAGAAGTCAGCTTCAATACCACCGTCCCAATCCTGAGCACTTCAGCTTGTGTCTGGTTCGCTACCATAACCACTTCAGAAGTAGGTGTGTAGGTGGTGAACCACTCCTTGCTGGAGCGAACATGGTAGGTGGCTCCAGTATCTACCCACCAGTCAGAGTCTGTCCCTACCGCATCAACCTGCACAATCATAGCAACAACGCCAATGATCATAGATACTTACTAGGCTATCCTTGCTCAGATTGCTTGGTCTTTGCTTTGCATTTATTCTTAAAGTGGCCCTTCTTGCCACACTTGAAACAAGCCAACTGGGACTTTGGCTTCTTTTGCTTGAACGAAGTTCTCTTGACTTTCAGATTGTCGGGGTCCTTCTTCTTGCTGTGGGAAGCCATCTGCTTTTGTCAAATCCCTATTTTTGAAAATAGTATTTGACTGTATTTGTGCATTTGGAGGATTTTTGAAATTGGGTATTTTTAAAATTTTATTATTAATTATTGGAGGTGAATTTTTCCCATTATTATTATTGCTACTATTATTTTCTTGATCCCAAATCTACCCCTCCAAAATATCTAAATCCCCTACCTAATCCCTCTCATCACTCTCCCTCACCCCTCACATCACAATCCTCCCTCTCTCTCCTCTCTCACTCTCCTCTCTCTTTCTGGAGACAGCCCCCCCAAATCTCCAGCTCTCTCTCTCTCTCTCTCTCTCTCGAGCTCCTTCCTCTCCCGTGACCTCAGCTCTCTCTCTCTCCCTCTCACGACCTCTCGAGCTCCTCCCTCTCCCTCGTGTCCGGCCTCCGGCCCTCCCTCCGCCGCGGCCACCGCCATTAGTCGCCACCACCAGCACCGCGGCCATCGCCCTCGCCACTAGCACCACCACCACGGCCAGGGCCTTCGGCCCCCCTCCGCTGTCGCCGCCGTCTCCTCCACGGTCGGCTTCCTTCGCGAGCCCCTGCTGCTGCTTCCGTCTTCTTCGGTCCCCAGTACCACCTACATCGACGCCAGCGCCGCCATCTCCCCCGCCCCTTGGCGCATCCGCTGCCACTGTCATCCTTTCTCTACCGTGGGGCCGACCCGACCTGGCCGAGTACCCCCCTCGGTGAGCTCATTCTCCTCTCTCCCTCGGTCCTCCCTCCGCCGGTGGTCCGACCCGACCCTGGCCGAGCTCCTCCGCCTCCTCTCTTCCTCCTCGGGCTGTGAGCTCCTCGGGGAGTGAGCCCCTCGATCGGTACGCCTCGAGCAGCGTACTGCCTCGAGCAGTACGCTGCCTCGTACAGCGTGTCACCTCGGGCAACGCACCCTCGGTTGGTGCGCTTCTTCGTTCCCCGTATTTTTAGGATGTGTGCACCTCGGTGTACGTGTCAGTCTTATTTTTTGTGCTACCTCCATTCACGTGCTGCCTTGGGCAGCGGGACGCCTCGAGTCCCCCGCTGCTTCGGACAGCGTGCTATCTCGGTTTGTGCGTTGTCTTGATTTCTGTGCCTCGGCCTTTGTGTCTACCTCGTGACTCGTGTTATCTCAGTTTTCGTACATGCACGCACCAATTTGTGTGCATGCATGCACCGATTTGCGTGTATATACTAATTTGCATGCTGCCTCGGTTTGTGTGCCACATTGGACTCTGAACGGCATCGATTTGGGTGCCCTTTGGACCTTGGGTCGTCTTGATCTACGTGCACATCTCGATTTATGTGCACGTTTCTGTTTCTTGTTCGTCTCAATATTCGAGTCATCTCGATTCTCGTGTGCATCTCGATATACGTACATGTCTCGGGTTACGTGCCCGTATCGGTCCGTGTGCCTCGATATTCGTGCCAGATCCCTGCGCTTCTTACGGGACCCTTACGGTATAGCCTCCTGCCATCCTCCGTGCTTCCTGTTATTATTTTATTATTTAATTTTAATGATTATTAATTATATGTTCTGAGGACCTCGATGGACGTGCTAGCTTGGATCCAGATCGTTGAAGTCTTGCTTACCTAGCCGAGCCATCTAGGCAAGTATCCCTTGCTCATCGACGGCTCTTGCCCTCTCTCCTGGATTTTATTGCATTTAATTAATTTATACTTGTAAATTGTATAACCATGATTAGTGTGGCCTAGTAGTAGAACTGCCATGATGATAACTTAGGATAGCTTGGTCCGATACCGGGATAGACCGTATCGGACAACTCGGATGGGTCATCCACACCTTCGAGGACACGAGCACGACTCACTTGTACGGATTGTCCCCGTATGCCCCGTGTCCGACTCGCGGTCGGATAAAGGCTCTGGTTAACTATTCTTGTGGCTGTGATTGTGCTTGGGTTAGAACTATGGACATGTGCTGTGATGCGTCCTGCGAGACGATTTCTTGTTATATGTGTTGGCTTGGCGCCCAGTACGTATTGTAGCGCTGTTGAAGGCCGAGACTTAGTGGTCTCGGATTCGATTGGCTTCCAGTACGCATCATAGTGCTGCTGGAGGCCGAGACATAGTGTTCTAGGCTATCGATTTGTTTCCAGTACGCATCGTAGTGCTGCTGGTAGCTGAGACTTAGTGTTCTCAGCCTGCGATTCTGTGATTCTGCGATTCTGCGGCGGGTTGTGCCGAGTGGTTTTAGTCCCAATTCGTAGGGTGCTTCCGTCCAGAATACAAAGAAGACTCTGCCGAATTTTTCTAGAATTTCTGATCGGAAATTCGGTTAGAAGGATTGGGCAGAACCATTCCTTTTGTTTGCTGGACTGGGCTCCTGCATGTTCATCTTGGTATAATATACCTGATCCCATTACCTTCTAGGTAGACTCCATACTAGATTAGTCGCCTAGCTCCTGACCTATCTTGTCCGTTGGATAGTGTAAGAAGAGCGGTTCCACTCGGGAGACGGTCTGCAACCCTGGTCCTTGTTTGGTTTAAGGGTTGTGGATTTGCTCCAGAGCGGTCCATGTAATCCTTGCCACTTCCGGCGATATTTATTACCGGACTCTTGTCCCCTGACCCTTCATCCTAGGAGTTGTCCTAGTCTAGCCAGATAGGGCTGACAGTTGTCCTATGTATCGGGATTGTGACATTGGATATGTATGAGGATCGAGTATTATATGGAGTATGATCTCGAGATGTTCAGTTGGTAGACTCACGTGGATACTTGGATAGTACTGTCGATTCCTTTAGATGATGTTCGATTTTGATCCGATATGTGGGTTCCTAGATTTTGATTGATTGTTCGAGTGTTTCGCAGAACGAGGAGAATATCGAGGGTATCCTTGTAGGATTCTTATCCGACTTCCCAACACCCAAAACCTGGTACCTTTGTGTATTTCGGTAGTTGGGGAACCTGGTTTGATTTCTATGTCTTGGTGGCTGATAGGTTTGTTTCTTGATAGTCGTGATCATGGATTTAGGGGATCCTTGTGAGCCAGAGAGCCTGGCATTGCTTGTGGGCACTACAACAAATTGTATTTTTAGCAACATATTTTAGCGACATAGGGTCTTTTATGTCTCTAAAAGCTATTTTTTGCATATATTGGCGACATAAGGTTTAATATGTCGCAGAATCCACACAAAGTTTATTAGAGGGAAACCAAATATCAGTACCGCCAAAAATTCTTCTACATATCGCGACATTAACATGTCGCAGAAAGTCATTATATATTTGCCGATATGTACCTATGTCGGGAAATGTACTTTTATAAGTTTTAATTAAATAATAACCTAAAAACTCAAACTCAAAAACCCGAACATAGTCTTTTGGGTTTTCTATCTTGCGCCCCAACATCTCAATTCTTTCTCGTGCGCCAAAATCTAGGTTTTCTTTCTCTCTCGCCCGCCGAGAGCTTCCCTCCTCCATTGTGAGCCATGAGCTTCCCTCCTCCATCGTAAGCGTCGAAGCTTCTTCCCACTCATGGTAAAATTCTTCCCTTAAATATTCTTAGTAGGTTTGTTTTGCTAGGGTTGAGAATATACTTGGCGTTTATTATATGTATACAGACTTGATTGCCTCTGCTTCAATTTTGTTGGGGTTTGATGTTATTAGGGTTTCTCTCTCTCAAACAATTTTGTTTGTGTTTGATTTAGGATAGTATGTTAATTGACACATTAGGGTTTGGTTTTCAGATCATCTCTGATGGTATGAATTTTTGGTATTATTTCTGTAATTTTTATTTTCTACATTTATCATGGTAAGACACGGTTGTTTACTGTATTTTTGGAGTGTCCGATACGTGTCATAAACCTTAGATTCGCTAAAGGTACTGTATTTTGAAGTGTATGTGCCCGATACTATATTTCACATTGTTTATCGAGCAAAAAATTTACTATGACACAAGTACTCACAGTTCATATTGGATACGAACCACCATACACAGTAAACTGTAGAACCTCTTCTTCATATTGCAAAGAAATAAACTGAAGCTCATCCTCAAAAAGATATGTCCATCATGTATATGACCAACATTTCCATGAACACAGATTCTACTTCAGCAGCACAAGACCCAAAATATAACATGAACTAGGACATATGATGCGTGTCACCTGCAGAAAACTCAATAAAATCACCACAAGTAGCCCAAAAAAAAGGTTATTGATTCCATTCTTGGGCTTGAACATGAAGGAATGATGCTTTTTTTTCTTAGTTCTTGTTGTAGGCTCAGCCACTCAAATCAGAAGATTTAAAGATGCTCACCATCTGAGCTGCCTTAGGTGTTTTGATGAGTGGTAGTGTGGCCTTGTTGCTATGAATCAATTAAGCTCTACTCTCTTGTCACACAAAACATAATACAAAGGGGAGGAAACAAGAAAGGCTTACAAGCATAGAGGGAAGACAGGATGTTGTCTTTCGGATAGGGGAACTTAAGAGGGCACTAAGATAGTGGGTAACAGGGATGTTGTCACAGTTGCATAACTCTACCATGTAGCCATCAGGATCATGTAAGAATATCTGGTCGACTTGGATACCACTCACCACGACCACTGATCCACGACCACTGTAGTCATGTACTCGATAACTATCTCTTCCAGTCTGCGCATCAGCAGCTGCATGTCTGAGCACTAGAAGGAGATGTGGTCGTCCTTGGGATTCATGACCCCCTTCTTTTTGGGGACTTCTTGGAGAGAGTTGCACTGTAACAAGTGGATGCCGATCCCATAGTTATATAGCCTTATGTAATGAAAATAATTGATTAGATCACTTCAACATTACATGTTGTATATAACCTCTTGTATTTTATTTTTATCTCTACTAGACAAATAAAAAAGCAATTATAAATTAATCAAAGAGCTCAGTTATATTGAGGAGGATCTGCATTTCAACCATAGCAGGTAGTCTTGTATCCTTTCCTACATAAATTTATTGGTTGGTATGCTTTCATTTTTCCTTTCCCTTCTAATATTTAATATTGTATTTGTTCATAACTCATTAGTGAACTATATAAACAGTAACCAAGATTGGGGATACATTGTACTGAAAAACAAAAATTACATGTCAAGAATGGTAAGAACTGCTGGCATCTGGATGTACTGAAAGATTTTATAATTTCACAAGATATATGCTGAAAAATATATTTTCCATTCGATAAAAGTAGGTATCTAGGATCAACTGAATCCAAAGGAGAAGAAAACAGAGATTAAGAAACATGAGTTAAGAGGGAAAGATATTGCGGGAGTAGGTTAAAGAGGTCAATTAAATTAAATATCGAAACTAGTTAAGAGGGAAAAACAATATGTCATTGCACATCCAAATGGGGCCATTGAGTACAGTAAACCAAGCCAAAAAACCCTTATAGAAATATTTAAACAGATTCATGACAGAATTGAGAAGATTTTACGAGTCAATGAGCATTCACCTTTTAGGTTGATGGTATGCATATGATGCCTTGTTAGATTTTAAGTTGGGATGGAGGGGGTGATGAAGTCATCCCACTATGATCTAGTTGTGGCTCTAGGGATGGAATAGACATGAGATGCACTAAGCCCTATTGCTGCTGCATAATAAAATTCAATTAGTTATAGCTATGGTAGATTATGGCCTATTTGTACAATACAATACATTTTTTCGGGTATGAGGCTTTTTTTTGATCTGCTACCTAGGCGTCAGTCTAAAGACATGGTTTAAGTATCCACTTCCAAATGTTTTTGGTGAGGGCATCTGACTTTATTTATCTTGATAGCATTGCATTCATTCTCATCAATTGTTAAGACCTTCTCTCTCTCTCTCTCTCTCTCTCCTCTCTCTCTCTCTCTCTCTCCTCATTATTTTTGGTATTAAGATTCAATTTGGCTTCAATTTTATTACATGATGAAATTAATGATTCCCTTATAAAAATAATACCTATTTTCTCCCAAAAAAGGTGAGTTGTGGATGGGAAAAAATAGTTTAAATGACCCATTTTATGGACCCGTAATGTCAAAGATGATAGTTTTAACGAAGAATAGGGTTTTTACCAATCCCATTGAGCACTTTATATTGGAGGGACACAAGTGCGACACTGTACGCCATGGACAATCATCACGGATATGGACACAGACATGGACTCGACATCAAATATTTTAAGATATTGTTTAATCAAACTCGGTCCTTATTTTAGCATGTTATCTTGTTTATGTTAAAGGGCAAGCTATACATGGTCTGGCTATGGACTGATTCACATATTATCCCCTACTCCTATTCACTAGGAATTTTCCAACTTTCTAACC
Organism: Iris pallida; assembly: GCA_029216955.1. Lineage (NCBI taxonomy): Eukaryota > Viridiplantae > Streptophyta > Magnoliopsida > Asparagales > Iridaceae > Iris > Iris pallida. The sequence goes on along the minus strand of JANAVB010031216.1, from coordinate 3,137,786 downwards.
CTATCAATTCACCACTGCTACTACTCCCTGCACAGCTGCTACCTATGTTTGACATCCCCTAGTCCATACCTATGTTGCACAGATGGAATTGGTCCCCCCCCAACATACCCTTATCAAACATCCCCTAGACAATTTCAATGATCCTTTTCTTTGGTGGGGTTACTGTTATTTACAAATCATTTTTGATGTCTTTTTGTACTCTAATTTAATTTGGATATGTTTCTTAAACTTCCTTCATCACAAATCAGTGTTAATATATTTGGGGAAATGGGTACCACTAGCATACAGACTGCCAAGAGAGCAAGTCAGTGGTAATATATTTCAGTCTAATTTTTTTATGCAAATTGATCTCTACCAATAATCCAAAAAATTAACTTGACAGGCTCCCAGAAGAAAAATACACGGGGTAAGACATGTGGTAAAGCAGCAAAGAAAATGGTACAAAAAATCGGCAAGCTTCAAGTGCCAATTCCTACCACGGAAAGGGCTCCAGTTGGAGAAAATGCTACTGCCCATGCAAACCAGATTGGTATCGAAATTCGGGCTGTCGCACCACTTCAGGACGTCATGTACTGGGATGACGTCGATGACTCCCTAAAGAAGTCAATTATTCTAAGAGTTCGGGTATTAGTAGAACTATTCACTAGTTCATATAATAAGGTTTATTTCTATATACTATTTATTCATAATATGTATTATTGAATATTTTTTGCAGGATAAATTTGAGATAAAAAATTATGATGATGATGAAGTGGTGAGACATGCCATTACGAAAATATGCCAGCTGAGATACAAAGATTGGAGGAGTCGCATGCATGCACATTATAAGAGTTTGTTGAAGAATGGCATTAACCCAAGAAGCAAACCGTATAAAGGCGTTTCACAAGAGGATTGGGAGTATATGATTGATCGGGTTTGGACAACAAATGAAAAGTTTAAGGTATATGCTACTCAATTATTCCTACTTTTGTGATTGTTTTAAGGTTTCTAGGTGGTTGGTCTTCATATTGGATTGACACTGACACATAACAGAACTCATCAAAGATATATGAGCACTATTAAAAAGTCTTTGTCTTTAGGATAGATACTCCAATAATGTTCTGGTTTATTTAAGGCTGATTATTATTATTAGATCTTGTGATGGTAAAACGTTCCCTTTTTTTCTTTTTATTTTTTACTTTGAGTAACTATGAATCCCGACTGGCTGAATTGATGATAACTTCTTTTATGTTCCATCTCCAATGTACTAAGGCTGTGTTTGACTGATCTTTTTTCTATAGGCTGTCTCAAGTTTACTAAATGGTAATTTGTCTTAAATCTATCTTAAGTTTACTAGGGCTGTGTTTGACTGATCTTCTTTTATGTTCCGCTTGGCTAGGCTGTCTCAAGTTTTAAATCTGTCAAGTGTTTCATCTTATAATTTTCTACATGGTAATTTGTTTTAACTATCCTTAGAAGCTGAATACATAGTAATTTGAAACATAGTAATTTGTTTTCTACATGGTAATTTTCTGCATACAAATCTAAAATTGCCACTGTTTGCTTCTATGTTGGGGGCAAATATGTGGCCAATTGATAAATAATGAAGGGTGTTCCACAGTTCTCCTAGAGACTGGATATTGCACAAGATATGGGAAACATGGAAGGACTTTTGTAATTTGGCTGGTGGGGCAAAAAATGTGGATATCCCAAGTAGGGGTTAATGGATTTTTTAATAATATAAATCAGATTATGTGGGTGCACACAAGTGGTCCTGTGAGAGAAGCTAGAGCTGAGGTTATAGCAGTATTGATACTGGTGAAGTTAAGACCAAATTAACTTATTGTACGCATCAGTAGTTTTTGAGTAGCAGACATGAAAAGTTGGCTTACACAATATTTGTGAATACACATTATTATGAAGGAATTAAGAAAAGATGATGTTGCTGCTACTTGGGGAAAGGATCTTTTAGGTTTAGACAAATGTTTGCTGCTATTGATTTGTGAATACACATCAATAGTCACTTTTTTTCTTTCTTATTAGACAAATGTTTGTGGCGGAAAAAAGAAAGGTAAATAGTTATTTATTTCTATATTCCTACCATGGAATCATTCATGCAAAAACATCGTATCACAGTATCTTTAATTGTCTATGTTTTCTTTTTCTTTTTATTGTGATTGTGAAATAAGTAAGACACTTGGTTATCTTTTCACCCTTTGTTTTGGTTTCATGTTGTAGAAACGATCAGAACAAAACGTAGTAGCATGTTCCAGTTTGCCCTGGAATCATTCTTGCGGGTCAAAGTCATTTGCAGCAACAATGTCCATGAAGGTTGACCTTTTTTATTTACAATTTCTAGATTAATTTTTATTTATATTTTATTTACTTATCCATATCCATGAAATTAGGCAGAGATGCCTCACTTTGTAGATTTTTTCAAGGAATCTCATTGGAGTAAGAAGAAAGATGACTGGTTGGATCCTAAGTGTATGGAGAAACACGTAAGTCTATCATATATTTTGTTGTTTGACTATTGCCTAAAACTAAAAAAGAAGTTACCAGTAACTAATTAAGATTTTTTTTATAATGCAACTAATTATGTTCCTTTTAAATGTTAGGGTGAGCATGAAAATTTATGAACTATTGTTCTCAGCCAACTGCAATCCCAATGTCAGAAGAAGAAATATCGGTAGCAGTGCTTGGGAAGAAATCGAGTTACTTGAGAGGAATGGTGTGGGCCGTAAGCCCTCTAATACTAAAACAACATTCAGGGAGAATGGTGAGGAAGCAATTATCCTAAGAGAGGAGTGAACATCACTAAAGGAACTCAATGAAACTCAACAACAGCAACTTGAGGCACAACAACAACAAATTAGTGCACAGAACTAGAAACTTGAAAAGTTCCAAGCGGTGTTGATGAGATGTAGGTTACTTTCGTCGGATCAATGTGGGGAGGATTCACCTGAGGGATGCTAGGCAGCGACTTCTTTTGGGTATATCTCTATCTTGATTGTTCTTATGCTTGGGTACCTATATTTTAAAATGTTTGTCTCATGTATCTAGTATCCGTATTCGTATCTGTTTCATGTCCGTAACTTTATCATGTGTATGTGTTCATACGACTGTTATTTTTATTAGGATGATTCTTTCAGGACAACCTTCAAATTAATTGAAATTATTATTTTTCCTTTGTCTTGATTCCAGAGACCTTCTAAATGCTTTTTTTACCCATATTTGTATTAGTAGGGTGACTTTTTCCTCTGAAACATTCTTTTATTTTGTGCAATATCAAAATTTGATAGAGCTTGATGTTCTTGTGTTCTATTTCAGTTTGTATAATATAGAGTCAAGAAAAATATTTGAATAGTAATGAGTTATAGAGATAAAATTTCATTCTTTTATATATTTTGTTTTACTTCCAATTTTGTTTTCTTTAATTTTTGTTTGCAGGATCACATGGACAACAAGTTGATTTTTTTGGAAAAGATTCGGGCAAATTTTTTGGGAATAGACTCGGGCAAATTTTTTGGATGACAGTAAATTAATGTATTTTTGTCCACATTATAGTTATCTAAGCTGGAATACAATACGTTTGTGGGATACATTACATGTCGTGTTGAATGCTTGAAGTTGTTAAGATATTTGCATTAATGGATTATATTATGGCAAAACTGTTTTAAGATATTATATTGGATATCATGTTGTGGGTACAACTTGTTTCTCTTTGTTCTCAAGTTCTTTTAATATGAATTCTAGTTTTATAATTTAATTTCGAAATAGGGTTTTTGCATATCTATGTTGAAAAATATATGCAAAAAGAAAATATATATATTAATTCTATAAAATAGCTTTCGCAACATCACACAATTGTGTAGCAGAAAGTCATATCATATATATTCAAAAAACAACTTTTCCCCGACATGTGTTATGTAGCCAAATATACTTACATTCTGCGACATAAAATGACACATGTCGTCGAAACTTATTTTTTTAAAAGTGTGTGATGTCGCCAAAAGTAGGTATCTTTCCGCGACATGGTGTGTTCATGTCGCCATATACTTTCCCAGACAAGGCTATCGCGACATACGTGCGACATAACGAGATATGTCGCCAAAACACTTTGGCGACACAAATCTAGCTTTTGGCTCCATAGTCCATATGTCACAGAATTTACACTTTCTTGTAGTGGAGGTTTAGCATAGTATATGTCACGTCCCAGAACCAGAATACTGGAGAGCGGGGGCAGACATAGCCAGCTACGTATATGAAATGGAATCCATCTCGCTATACGGTCATGGCTGTCTAGATACATGAGGGTTTATCTACAAGCCAACAGTCTCTTAAGGTCATGAACAAGCCTAGTGTCTCAATCACAAGCAAGTAAGTAAAAGTCACTAGATGTATGATCATTAAATACACAACAGTAAGGCGTCCCAAACATTATATATTCAGTTGATCATGAAGCTAGTCGTTACAAAATGTCAGGACTAGCAAGAGTTTAGTCATACATGATCAACCCTAGGATCTGTTAATCATGTTACAGCCCGTAGGCAGACAGTAAGTAAGTGCAATCGAGCTAAACAGGTGCTCGTCGGCTAAACGCCTCAAAAGAATATTTTTACAAGGGAGTGGGAGAGCAAAATAAAACTCACTCGTTGCCGGGATTCCTTCTAGTGTTCACCATCTGGCAGGAAGGTCGGTAGATCCTCTGGAGCTGCTCCGAAATCTGGCCACACAAAACCAGCTGGGTCAGACCCCAGAAAGAGCAAGTGCCACAAAGGAGGCTTCACTTAAGAACTAAAACCAGCAATCAGCACAAAATATAAATAAAAGTAAGAACTGGGAATAAAAAAAATACACCAGGATGATATACGACGAGATAACCATAGAACTATTCAGATAACCAGGTTACAACCCGTAACCCAAACAAGGACCGGGGTTGTAACCCTTCGTCTGAACAGAACTTGGAATTCTCACCATTTATCGGTAAAATAAATACAAGCATTCTGGTCATTCAATAATCTGGAACAGGATCAGGGCAAGACTAGACTGGTTAGACTCTGTCCAATCACTTCACGGCCAAGCAAAAATTACGGCTTGATAATTTAACTAACTAGGGTTGTCACAAGCCTAATTACTAACAAGATGCAGTAAGATTATTCCACAGCGACAAGCCCTGCAGACCATCCAGGTTACCCGGGTTAAAAGATTAGAGTTGAATTCAGGTGGGTACATCGTCCAGGAAACGAATGTACCCTTAGGTAGCTTGAAGGGTACAACACATGACAGTGTGCTGGAAATGTGCCCTACTCGACGGCAGGCTACAGATCCCAAGGCGTGCCCAGGTAACGGGATTGCCTGTAGCTGGGAAATCTCGTCATGACTAATGTATTAATCTAGTTATTAGCCTTAGTCCATTTTAGTAGGTACTCCTGAACGTGGTACTCAGGAGTCCCTATCCTAGACATGATGCAAGACAGGACTGGTTTATTTATACAAACACAATCGCCCACGGTGTCTAGATTAATCATACAGGTCACGTCATGTCAGGTAGCCGTCGCAACAGCTATTCGAGATAATCATGTCAGGTTATCATGCTAAGTATACTTGTCAGGAGTGCGCCACGACGGGCCACTATCAGGTCATGTCAGGTTATTATGTCAGGAGTGCACCACTACGGGTCACTATCACGTCATGCTCAATCATCAATTCCAAACATATCAAATAAAATCGTGATTATCAATTCCAAACATATCAAATAAACATATCAAATAAACTCGTGATTATCAAGTCAGACTGCGTTCAAGTCAAGCTACGCTCAAGTCAGGCTACGCTCAGGTCAGGCTACGCTCAGGTCAGGCTACGCTAAGGTCAGGCTACGCTCAGGTCAGGCTACGCTCAGGTCAGGCTATGCAAGACGTACGCTTCCAAAAGGCAGCGTATGGGCTCCATACGACTCCTCTTCAAGGCAGCGTATATATTCCATACGACTCCTCATCAAGGAAGCGTATGAGGTCCATACGACTCCTTGTCAAGGCAGCATATGAGGTCCATACGACTCCTCATCAAGGCAGCGTATGCACTCCATACGACTTCTCATCAAGGCAGCGTATGAGGTCCATACGACTCCTTGCCAAGGCAGCGTATGCAAGACATACGCCTCCAAAAGGCAGCGTATGAGTCAGACTGCGCTGCGCTAAAGAGCGCGCGCAGCTCAGTGGCGCAAGCTAAAAAGCTCGCGCACACTGCTCACTTTCTTCTCCAAATCAGCAAGAACTCCATGGTTGAACCCAAGCTTCAAAAGTCCATAACTTGGTCAAAATAAGTCCAAATCCAACTTTTCAAAGGTCCAAATTGGGTAGAATAAAATTCTCTACAACATGGAACCATCAAAACTTGAAAACAAAGAAGTTTGATAGATCAAAACCACCAAAATCCAAAAATAACTAATTTCTAGATCTACAAAAATTAAAGCCTCAAAATAGAAAATGACAAGTTCTAATGTGTCTTAGAAACATGAGAAGAAGCTAATGGAACAATAAAAATGGGCTCTCTTGTGGAAGCAAGTTGCACTTGCCTAGACCTCTCTCTCCCTCTCTTTGGTAGGTAAGGAAGTAATGGTGGAGAAGATGATAAATGAAGAGAGAGAAAGGAGAAGGGTTAATAAATATGAGTAGTGGTGGTAGGTAGGGGTTCACCCCTTGGTTCATGATGAACCAAGAGCAATCCCAAATCGAACCAAGCCAACCCAAACCAAGAATAAACCAAGCCCAGGGAGGAAATTAAGCAAGAAAATCATGCAATACAAGAATAAATACATACACGTATTCCAGAAATATATAATACGAACCACAGGCATTACAACTCTACCCACCTTAAAAGAATTCCGTTCTCGGAATTTAATCAAGAGGCTAGAGGAGCAAAGACAAGCTACATTAATCACATGCAAGCTATAACTAGGCAGACAATCACTCATTCAAGCAAGGAATCGAAGGCATGAGGCATAAGAAAGATATTGTACCTCATGAGTCAAACAAGTCAGGATATCGCGATCAGATATCATTCTCACGCTCCCACGTTGACTCCCCTAAAGAGTGATGACCCCAAGCAACTCGGACTAACTTGATAGTCTTGTTCTTGAGGATCTTCTCTCTCCGGTCCAATATAGATACGGGCCTCTCCTCATACGAAAGATTGGTACCAACAACCAATTCCGAATGATCCAGGATGTGGCTCGGGTCCGGGATATACCGTCGTAATTGGGATACATGGAACACGTCATGCACCTCGCTTAGCGACGGTAGAAGAGCGAGATGATAGGACACATCTCCTACTCGCTCCAGAATGTCAAACGGTCCTATATACCTAGGACTAAGCTTGCCCCGTACGCCGAAACGAATGACGCCACGGTTAGGCGAAACCCTCAGGAATACATGATCGCCGACCGAAAACTCGAGAGGGCGCCGATGAGAATCGGCCCAATGGCGCTGGCGATCTTGGGCAACTCAAAGATGATCTCTGACTCGCCTGACCACTTCAACTGTCTGGGCAATCATTTCTGGACCGAGCATCTGTCTCTCTCCAACATCATTCCAGGCTAGCGGGGATCTGTACTTCCTACCATACAGTGCCTCGAACGGTGCCATCTGGATACTGGCCTGGAAACTGTTGTTGTGCGAGAATTCCACCAGGTGCAAGTGATCTTCCCATGAACCACCGAAGTCAAGTGTGCAAGACCGTAACATGTCTTCAAGAGTCTGGATCGTGCGCTCCGACTGGCCATCTGTCTGTGGGTGATATGCTGAACTGAACTGGAGATGAGCTTCCAAATCCTCTTGCAAGCTCCGCCAAAAGTGCGACGTAAATCTTGAATCTCGGTCCGAGGTGATACTGACTGGCACACCGTGCAATCTGACAATCTGCCTGAGGTACATCTCTGCTAACTAAGCCGTCGACTGACCAACTCTGAATGGAAGAAAGTGAGCCACTTTTGTGAGCCTGTCAACTATAACCCAGATAGCATCTCTACCAGCTGGGGATCTAGGTAGTCCAGTCACAAAATCCATGGTCACATGCTCCCACTTCTATTCTGGAATCGGTAAGGGCTGAAGAAGTCCAGCCGGTCTCTGATGTTCGGCTTTAACTTGTTGGCAAACCAAATACCGAGAGACAAACCGAGCTATCTCCCGCTTCATGCCATTCCACCAGAAATGCTGCCGGATATCACGGTACATCTTCGTACTGCCGGGATGGATAGAATACTGCGAACTGTGCGCTTCTAACATGATCTCCTGCCGGATATCTCCGCTGGGTACACAAAGATGCTTACCATGTCAAAGTGTACCATCCTCATGAATGCATAACTCTGGTCTTCGTCCTGCCTCACACTCTGTTCTGAGTCGCTGAAGCTTAGAATCTGCCGACTGCGCCATCCGGATCCTCTCGACTATAGTGGACTGAACTTGCTTACTGGCCATCAAGGCCACACTGGAAGGGAGAACAACTTCAATACCCATCTTCTGAAGATCTGCTAACAGCTCTGGTTGCGCTGTTAGAAAATAAACTTCTGCTCTCCTGCCCAATGCATCCGCAACAACATTGGCCTTCCCAGGATGATACTGCAGGTTGAAATCATAATCCACAAGAAGATCCAGCCACCTTCTCTGACGCATGTTAAGATCCTTCTGGGTGAAAACATACTTCAGGCTCTTGTGGTCGGTGAAAATCTCTACCCTGTCTCCATACAAGTAGTGCCTCCACAACTTAAGTACAAACACCACTGCTGCCAGCTCCAAGTCATGGGTTGGGTAATTCCTCTCATGATCACGAAGTTGTCGTGACGCATAAGCTATTACCTTCCTATGCTGCATCAGAACACATCCTAAACCTCTGCCTGAAGCATCACAGTACACTGAGAATCCTCCGGTCCCATCTGAAAGCGTGAGAATAGGAGCTGTTATCAGGCCTCGCTTCAACTGCTCAAAAGAACTCTGACACTCTGCTGTCCAAGCAAACTACGCATCCTTGCGGGTCAACTGCGTCAATGGCGCTAAAATTTGAGCAAAATTTAAAATAAACCACCGGTAGTAGCCGGCCAATCCAAGAAAACTACGAACCTCTGCAACTGTGCTGGACACTGGCCATGACTCAATAGCCACAATCTTCTGGGGATCCACTTCTACTCCTCCTCGAGTGATGATATGACCCAAGTACGAAATGCGATCGAGCCAGAACTCGCATTTACTGAACTTGGCATATAACTGGTCAGGCTACGCTCAGGTCAGCGTACGCAAGACATACGCTTCCAAAAGGCAGCGTATGGGCTCCATACGACTCCTCTTCAAGGCAGCGTATGTATTCCATACGACTCCTCATCAAGGAAGCGTATGAGGTCCATACGACTCCTTGTCAAGGCAGTGTATGAGGTCCATACGACTCCTCATCAAGGCAGCGTATGCACTCCATACGACTCCTCATCAAGGCAGCGTATGAGGTCCATACGACTCCTTGCCAAGGCAGCGTATGTAAGACATACGCCTCCAAAAGGTAGCGTATGAGTCAGACTGCGCTGCGCTAAAGAGCGTGCGTAGCTCAGTGGCGCAAGCTAAAAAGCTCGCGCACACTGCTCTCCAAATCAGCAAGAACTCCATGGTTGAACCTAAGCTTCAAAAGTCCATAACTTGGTCAAAATAAGTCCAAATCCAACTTTTCAAAGGTCAAAATTGGGTAGAATAAAATTCTCTACAACATGGAACCATCAAAACTTGAAAACAAAGAAGTTTGATAGATCAAAACCACCAAAATCCAAAAATAACTAATTTTTAGATCTATAAAAATTAAAGCCTCAAAATGGAAAATGACAAGTTCTAATGTGTCTTAGAAACATGAGGAGAAGCTAATGGAACAATAAAAATGGGCTCTCTTGTGGAAGCAAGTTGCACTTGCCTAGACCTCTCTCTCCCTCTCTTTGGTAGGTAAGGAAGTAATGGTGGAGAAGATGATAAATGAAGAGAGAGAAAGGAGAAGGGTTAATAAATATGAGTGGTAGTGGTAGGTAGGGGGTTCATCCCTTGGTTCATGATGAACCAAGAGCAATCCCAAACCGAACCAAGCCAACCCAAACCAAGAATAAACCAAGCCCAGGGAGGAAATTAAGCAAGGAAATCATGCAATACAAGAATAAATACATACACGTATTCCAGAAATACGTAATACGAACCACAGGCATTACAACTCTACCCACCTTAAAAGAATTCCGTCCTCGAAATTTAATCAAGAGGCTAGAAGAGCAATGACAAGCTACATTAATCACATGCAAGCTATAACTAGGCAGACAATCACTTATTCAAGCAAGGAATCGAAGGCATGAGGCATAAGAAAGACATTATACCTCACGAGTCAAACAAGTCGGGATATCGCGATCGAATATCATCCTCACGCTCCCACGTTGACTCCCCCAAAGAGTGATGACCCCAAGCAACTCGGACTAACTTGATAGTCTTGTTCTTGAGGATCTTCTCTCTCCGGTCCAATATAGACACGGGCCTCTCCTCATACGAAAGGTTGGTACCAACAACCAATTCCGAATGAACCAGGATGTGGCTCGGGTCCGGGATATACCGTCGTAATTGGGATACATGGAACACGTCATGCACCTCGCTTAGCGACGGTGGAAGAGCGAGACGATAGGACACATCTCCTACTCGCTCCAGAATGTCAAACGATCCTATATACCTAGGACTAAACTTGCCCCGTACGCCGAAACGAATGACGCCACGGTTAGGCAAAATCCTCAGGAATACATGATCGCCGACCGAAAACTCGAGAGGACGCCGATAAGAATCGGCCCAATGGCGCTGGCGATCTTGGGCAACTCGAAGATGATCTCTGACTCGCCTGACCACTTCAACTGTCTGGGCAATCATTTCTGGACCGAGCATCTGTCTCTCTCCAACATCATCCCAGGCTAACGGGGATCTGCACTTCCTACCATACAGTGCCTCGAACGGTGCCATCTGGATACTGGCCTGGAAACTGTTGTTGTACGAGAATTCTACCAGGTGCAAGTGATCTTCCTATGAACCACCGAAGTCAAGTGTACAAGACCGCAACATATCTTCAAGAGTCTGGATCGTGCGCTCCGACTGGCCATCTGTCTGTGGGTGATATGCTGAACTAAACTGGAGATGAGTTCCCAAACTCTCTTGCAAGCTACGCCAAAAGTGCGACGTAAATCTTGAATCTTGGTTCGAGGTGATACTGACTGGCACACCGTGCAATCTGATAATCTGCCTGAGGTACATCTCTGCTAACTGAGCCGTCGACTGACCAACTCTGAATGGAAGAAAGTGAGCCACTTTCGTGAGCCTGTCAACTATAACCCAGATAGCATCTCTACCAGCTGGGAATCTAGGTAGTCCAGGTAGTCCAGTCACAAAATCGATGGTCACATGCTCCCACTTCCATTCTGGAATCGGTAAGGGCTGAAGAAGTCCAGCCGGTCTCTGATATTCGGCTTTAACTTGTTGGCAAACCAAACACCGAGAGACAAACCGAGCTATCTCCCGCTTCATGCCATTCCACCAGAAATGCTGCCGGATATCACGATACATCTTCGTACTGCCGGGATGGATGGAATACTGTGAACTGTGCGCTTCTGACATGATCTCCTGCCGGATATCTCCGCTGGGTACACAAAGACGGTTACCATGTCGAAGTGTACCATCCTCATGAATGCATAACTCTGGTCTTCGTCCTGCCTCACACTCTGCTCTGAGTCGCTGAAGCTTGGAATCTGCCGAATACGCCATCCGGATCTTCTCGACTATAGTGGACTGAACTTGCATACTGGCCATCAAGGCCACACTGGAAGGGAGAACAACTTCAATACCCATCTTCTGAAGATCTGCTAACAGCTCTGGTTGCGCTGTTAGAAATTAAACTCCCGCTCTCCTTCTCAATGCATTCGCAACAACATTGGCCTTCCCAGGATGATACTGCAGGTTGACATCATAATCCACAAGAAGCTCCAGCCACCTTCTCTGACGCATGTTAAGATCCTTCTGGATGAAAACATACTTCAGGCTCTTGTGGTCGGTAAAAATCTCCACCCTGTCTCCATACAAGTAGTACCTCCACAACTTAAGTGCAAATACCACTGCTGCCAGCTCCAAGTCATGGGTTGGGTAATTCCTCTCATGATCACGAAGTTGTCGTGACGCATAAGCTATTACCTTCCCATGCTGTATCAGAACACATCCTAAACCTCTGCCTGAAGCATCACAGTACACTGAGAATCCCCCGGTCCCATCTGGAAGCGTGAGAATAGGAGCTGTTATCAGGCCTCGCTTCAACTGCTCAAAAGAACTCTGACACTCTGCTGTCCAAGCAAACTGCGCATCCTTGCGGGTCAACTGCGTCAATGGCGCTAAAATTCGAGCAAAATCCAAAACAAACCGCCGGTAGTAGCCGGCCAATCCAAGAAAACTATGAACCTCTGCAACTGTGCTGGGCATTGGCCATGACTCAATAGCCATAATCTTCTGGAGATCCACTTCTACTCCTCCTCGAGTGATGATATGACCCAAGTACGAAATGCGATCGAGCCAGAACTCGCATTTACTGAACTTGGCATATAACTGGTCAGGCTACGCTCAGGTCAGCGTACGCTCAGGTCAGCGTACGCAAGACATACGCTTCCAAAAGGCAGCGTATGGGCTCCATACGACTCCTCTTCAAGGCAGCGTATGTATTCCATACGACTCCTCATCAAGGAAGCGTATGAGGTCCATACGACTCCTTGTCAAGGCAGCGTATGAGGTCCATACGACTCCTCATCAAGGCAGCGTATGCACTACATACGACTCATCATCAAGGCAGCGTATGAGGTCCATACGACTCCTTGCCAAGGCAGCGTATGCAAGACATACACCTCTAAAAGGCAGCGTATGAGTCAGACTGCGCTGCGCTAAAGAGCACGTACAGCTCAGTGGCGCAAGCTAAAAAGCTCGCGCACACTGCTCACTGTCTTCTCCAAATCAGCAAGAACTCCATGGTTGAACCCAAGCTTCAAAAGTCCATAACTTGGTCAAAATAAGTCCAAATCCAACTTTTTAAAGGTCAAAATTGGGTAGAATAAAATTCTCTACAACATGGAACCATCAAAACTTGAAAACAAAGAAGTTTGATAGATCAAAACCACCAAAATCCAAAAATAACTAATTTCTAGATCTACAAAAATTAAAGCCTCAAAATGGAAAATGACAAGTTCTAATGTGTCTTAAAAACATGAGGAGAAGCTAATGGAACAATAAAAATGGGCTCTCTTGTGGAAGCAAGTTGCACTTGCCTAGACCTCTCTCTTCCTCTCTTTAGTAGGTAAGGAAGTAATGGTGGAGAAGATGATAAATGAAGAGAGAGAAAGGAGAAGGGTTAATAAATATGAGTGGTGGTAGTAGGTAGGGGTTTCACCCCTTGGTTCATGATGAACCAAGAGCAATCCCAAACCGAACCAAGCCAACCCAAACCAAGAATAAACCAAGCCCAGGGAGGAAATTAAGCAAGGAAATCATGTAATACAAGAATAAATACATATACGTATTCCAAAAATACGTAATACGAACCACAGGTATTAGAACTCTACCCACCTTAAAAGAATTCCGTCCTCAGAATTTAATCAAGAGGCTAGAGGAGCAATGACAAGCTACATTAATCACATGCAAGCTATAACTAGGCAGACAATCACTCATTCAAGCAAGGAATCGAAGGCATGAGGCATAAGAAAGACATTATGCCTCACGAGTCAAACAAGTCAGGATATCGCGATCGGATATCATCCTCATGCTCCCACGTTGACTCCCCCAAAGAGTGATGACCCCAAGCAACTAGGACTAACTTGATAGTCTTGTTCTTGAGGATCTTCTCTCTCCGGTCCAATATAGACACGGGCCTCTCCTCATACGAAAGGTTGGTACCAACAACCAATTCTGAATGATCCAGGATGTGGCTCGGGTCCGGGATATACCGTCGTAATTGGGATACATGGAACACGTTATGCACCTCGTTTAGCGACGGTGGAAGAGCGAGACGATAGGAAACATCTTCTACTCGCTCCAGAATGTCAAACGGTCCTATATACCTAGGACTAAGCTTGCCCCGTACGACGAAACGAATGACGCCACGGTTAGGTGAAATCCTCAGGAATACATAATCGCCGACCGAAAACTCGAGAGGGTGCCGATGAGAATCGGCCCAATGGCGCTGGCTATCTTGGGCAACTCGAAGATGATCTCTGACTCGCCTGACCACTTCAACTATCTGGGCAATCATTTCTGGACCGAGCATCTGTCTCTCTCCAACATCATCCCAGGCTAGCGGGGATCTGCACTTCCTACCATACAGTGTCTCAAACGGTGCCATCTGGATACTGGCCTAAAAACTGTTGTTGTACAAGAATTCTACCAGGTGCAAGTGATCTTCCCATGAACCACCGAAGTCAAGTGTGCAAGACCGCAACATGTCTTCAAGAGTCTGGATCGTGCGCTCCGACTGGCCATCTGTCTGTGGGTGATATGCTGAACTGAACTGGAGATGAGTTCCCAAACTCTCTTACAAGCTACGCCAAAAGTGCGACGTAAATCTTGAATCTCGGTCCGAGGTGATACTGACTGGCACACCATGAAATCTGACAATCTACCTGAGGTACATCTCTGCTAACTGAGCCGTCGACTGACCAACTCTGAATGGAAGAAAGTGAGCCACTTTCGTGAGCCTGTCAACTATAACCCAGATAGCATCTCTACCAGCTGGGGATCTAGGTAGTCCAGTCACAAAATCCATGGTCACATGCTTCCACTTCTATTCTGGAATCGGTAAGGGCTGAAGAAGTCCAGCCGGTCTCTGATGTTCGGCTTTAACTTGTTGGCAAACCAAACACCGAGAGACAAACCGAGCTATCTCCCGCTTCATGCCATTCCACCAGAAATGCTGCCGGATATCATGGTACATCTTCGTACTGCCGGGATGGATAGAATACTGCGAACTGTGCGCTTCTGACATGATCTCCTGCCGGATATCTCCGCTGGGTACACAAAGACGCTTACCATGTTGAAGTGTACCATCCTCATGAATGCATAACTCTGGTCTTCGTCCTGCCTCACACTCTGCTCTGAGTCGCTGAAGCTTGGAATCTGCCGACTGCGCCATCCGGATCCTCTCGACTATAGTAGACTGAACTTGCATACTGGCCATCAAGCCCACACTGGAAGGGAGAACAACTTCAATACCCATCTTCTAAAGATCTGCTAACAGCTTTGGTTGCGCTGTTAAAAAATAAACTCCCGCTCTTTTGCTCAATGCATCCGCAACAACATTGGCCTTCCCAGGATGATACTGCAGGTTGACATCATAATCCACAAGAAGCTCCAGCCAACTTCTCTGACGCGTGTTAAGATCCTTCTGGGTGAAAACATACTTCAGGCTCTTGTGGTCGGTGAAAATCTCTACCCTGTCTCCATACAAGTAGTGCCTCCACAACTTAAGTACAAACACCATTGCTGCCAGCTCCAAGTCATGGGTTGGGTAATTCCTCTCATGATCACGAAGTTGTCGTGACGCATAAGCTATTACCTTCCCATGCTGTATCAGAACACATCCTAAACCTCTGCCTGAAGCATCACAGTACACTGAGAATCCTCTAGTCCCATTTGGAAGTATGAGAATAGGAGCTGTTATCAGGCCTCGCTTCAACTGCTCAAAAGAACTCTGACACTCTGCTGTCCAAGCAAACTGCGCATCCTTGCGGGTCAACTGCGTCAATGGCGCTAAAATTCGAGCAAAATCCGAAATAAACCGCCGGTAGTAGCCGGCCAATCCAAGAAAACTACGAACCTCTGCAACTGTGATGGGCACTGGCCATGACTCAATAGCCACAATCTTCTGGGGATCCACTTCTACTCCTCCTCGAGTGATGATATGACCCAAGTACGAAATGCGATCAAGCCAGAACTCGTATTTACTGAACTTGGCATATAACTGGTCAGGCTACGCTCAGGTCAGCGTACGCAAGACATACGCTTCCAAAAGGCAGCGTATGGGCTCCATATGACTCCTCTTCAAGGCAGCGTATGTATTCCATACGACTCCTCATCAAGGAAGCGTATGAGGTCCATATGACTCCTTGTCAAGGCAGCGTATAAGGTCCATACGACTCCTCATCAAGGCAGCATATGCACTCCATACGACTCCTCATCAAGGCAGCGTATGAGGTCCATACGACTCCTTGCCAAGACAGCGTATGCAAGACATACGCCTCCAAAAGGCAGCGTATGAGTCAGACTGCGCTGCACTAAAGAGCGCGTGCAGCTCAGTGGCGCAAGCTAAAAAGCTCGCACACACTGTTCACTGTCTTCTCCAAATCAGCAAGAACTCCATAGTTGAACCCAAGCTTCAAAAGTCCATAACTTGGTCAAAATAAGTCCAAATCCAACTTTTCAAAGGTCAAAATTGGGTAGAATAAAATTTTCTACAACATGGAACCATCAAAACTTGAAAACAAAGAAGTTTGATAGATCCAAACCACCAAAATCAGAAAATAACTAATTTCTAGATCTACAAAAATTAAAGCCTCAAAATGGAAAATGACAAGTTCTAATGTGTCTTAGAAACATGAGGAGAAGCTAATGGAACAATAAAAATGGGCTCACTTGTGGAAGCAAGTTGCACTTGCCTAGACCTCTCTCTCCCTCTCTTTGGTAGGTAAGGAAGTAATGGTGGAGAAGATAATAAATGAAGAGAGAGAAAGGAGAAGGGTTAATAAATATGAGTAGTGGTGGTAGGTAGGGGGTTCACCCCTTGGTTCATGATGAACCAAGAGCAATCACAAACCGAACTAAGCCAACCCAAACCAAGAATAAACCAAGCCCAGAAAGAAAATTAAGCAAGGAAATCATGCAATATAAGAATAAATACATACACATATTCCAGAAATACGTAATACGAACCACAGGCATTACAGTATACGATGATTTTACTTCTTGACTTAAATCTCCATTGTAGAGGGATAACTCTTGATCGATTGATCTGGTGGATAGACCGACTGGATGATTGGAGCTCTAGGCTCCCATATATGCTTGAGATGTTATTATAGCAGAGGTCATGATCTTGTAATAGACTTGATATCCATGCCACGATGTGGGTAGATGACCCCCTGTGACTGATAAAATTGTCCCTGTCCTGACACTACTTATATCCGTTCCCTGATTCCAGTTTACCCTTTGAGGTACTGGCCCTGACCTTGCACTTGAGCTCCTTGTCTACTGGCACTTTGAGGTTCTATCTGATTTTATGGTACTGTAGTGCCATCCTGATATTCCAGCCATATTGCACGATAACCTGGACCTGTCATGATTCCTGATAGTGGCCTGTCGAGACGCACTCCTGACTAGCACTCTGGACATGACGAGTAAACCTGACATGTATATCTTGATTCATGATAGTAGCCCATTGAGGCGCACTCCTGACTAGTACTCTTGATATGACATGTTTACTCTTGATCGCTGTTACGACAGCCCGTCCTGACTTGCTAAGTATAACCTTGTCTTGACACCGTGGTTGACTTTTCTGATTACGCTTGTACAAACTACCTGTCTCGTCTTGCATCATGTCTAGGACATAGATTTCTGGTTACCACGGTCAGGAATCGATAATGAATCTGACTAGTCTAACAACTAGATTGATTAATTAGCTCATATAGATAGAGGTATTCCGGCTACAAGCAATCTCGTTATCTGGGCGCTCATGTGGACTTGTAGCCTGCCGTCGAGTAGGGCACATTTTCAGCCTACTGTCATGTGGAGCACCCCTCCAGCTAGCTATTAGGGTACATGTAAGCCCCCTCATTTTTGGATCTTATTTTTAATTATTTTAATTATTTTATACAGATATTTTAATTTATTAAAGTCAATAATGACTATGTTAGTAGTTTACTGTAGCTTTGATTTTGGAAGCACAACAAATATTGTTTTCTCAAATCCAGTTCCATATTTAAATTCTAGACTCGTCCACCTTGAGTTTGATATATCATGTCCCATCCAATTTTGCTTTTCAACATTCCTTTGACTTCGTGCAATTTTAGGCCAACTTAGGCCAATTTGAGCCATTGCCATAATTTTAAGCCAACTTCCAATTTAATTTTTGGACTTGACATAGATCGAAACCGTATGACCCAATATATGGTTTTGATCCATTTTGAGTCTATAATGCACATGCCTAGGGTATACCATCCAATCGAGTTCTCATGTGCTACTTATTTGCAAATGGCACATAAGACTCATTAAATTAATTTTTGGGCCCAATTTGACTAGTAATGCTACTCGGACCCTAACCTAGTCAACCCTACTAGTTAGAGCCTAACTAGGAGTACCAAAACCAAGTATACATATATTTAAGGGAATTTTAGAGGTTTAATTGTAGCCATATGCAATATTCCCTTATATATTTGGCTTGGTCAAACATCTAACCAAAATAGGAAACCTATTAATAATAGTATGATTTGGAGAACCAAATCCTATCCAAATTAGATCAAACCAAAGCCCATACACTAAATATTTATATATATATATATATATATATATATATATATATATATATATATATATATATATATATATATATATATATATATACCTATTAAATCCTAACCATCCCTCTCTCTCATAACCACCCACTACTCTACAAATTTCCCCAAACATAGCGGCCACCACTCCAAACCCGAAACCCTAGCCGATCCCCCCTTTCTTCACAAAATATAATTTTTCCTCGATTTCTGCGCCAACCACCACCACTTGGACGTCCCTCTCAACATCCCCTTCCACCCTAGCAACTGCAGGAACAACCTTGTGGCTGTTAGAGAGGTGCATGATGTGCTACTTTGGTTGAAACTCCGTCGAATCGAAGTCCAAAATGTCACAGCAGGTTAGTCGACTTGTAGATGATGTTTCATCCACTTTTTCTCATCTTTTTCTCCTCAAACCAAATCTGAGATTTATCTTTGTGTGTCTAATCCAACCTCTGATCGCCGAATCTCCTAGTTCTAAGCGGTTTGCCCGTGGCGTTGATTCTACGACAGTGTATCCAGAACTGACGAATTATGTTGCGGGATACTTTTTTACTATCTAAGGTCAGTTTCTAACTTTTATTATTTTTATTCAGAATCTAGACGTCGATACCTTTCCGACGCATATCTGAAAGTTAGATTTTGTATCCGTTTGCTATTTTTAAATATTCATGACATTTATCGTGTCACCAAACTCCAAAAAATTTTGTTTTTCATGTGTCCAAAAGTTCCAAAACTCCATGAATTCATATTAAACTTTATGTTGTGGAAGATTTAACATTATATATACTATTTTAACTAATTTCTGTAATTTTTATAGAATTTATTATTTTTATTTTATTATTGTTTCAGAACTAAATTAATGGGTCGATTGGCATTGACATAAGACCTCTTGTGAAAGGGTTTTCTATTGAAAATAGCATTATAGCAATATATAAATATTTATAGATAAATCTAGAATTTAAATATATTATTTTATTATAATTGTAAAGTATTTACGAGAGGTTTGTTACCTATATGTACTTATATAATAGATGCAGTGTCGTAACAATGTTATGGCAACTAGGAGGCGTAAATACTCATATAATTTATATATATATATATATATATATATATATATATATATATATATATATATATATATATATGTTGATATAGAATATTAAATATAATGTATTATTATAGGTGAGCTTGGGAGGATCGACAAGGACACCGGAGTTGGAAAGGCCTACCCGCAGACAGCAGTTACAGGCAAGCGTGCCTTGCCATCGTTACAGATCTTTCTTTTCTGTCTTGTTGTTTTTTTTTTATTAACATTGCATGCCGTAGGACGTTGATACTTATTGTCTATTTATAAACGGGTACCGATGTCATAATAGTGACATCGAGTATTGACATTAGGCATTACGTACATACTGATGTGTCCATTGACACAATTGACCACAAGACACCGACACATTCATGATGCGAGGTTTACATGACTATTCGTGGTATTGACCTCGTGTTAGCATTCCAGATTTCTTTATTAGTATTGCTTTTACTTTCGAGATGACTGTACAGACTTGATATTGCTAGATTCTAGACATGGGGATTGAGGAGAACTTGACTACAATATCAGACCTATTATCGTGTGGCCCGTTGTTTAGTAACCTTTATCTCTGTAGCAGAGTAAAGGATTATCATTGTCGAGAATTGATTGTCTTTGGTGCCACGACACAGGTACTGGGGACAATATCCTGCTGTGGTGCTAGTGAGCATTAGTGGAAGGGGTCTGGTATTCTAGAAAAGTATCTCACTTGCATAGCACATAGACGGATACAGTAGATTGCCTTAGTTCATATTTTTATTTCTGTACCTTGGCATGTATATTATGCACCTTACTAGTCCTCTGAGGACCTGACTATTTCTCAGGCTTAGACGAAGCTGAAGACTACCCAGAAGTTTACGGTTCGGGAGCTGAGACCGGAGACGTACCGACACAGGAGGACGAGATTGTGCCAGAGGATTTTTCGTGATCATGTTATAATCATATTTAGTCTTGCTACATTATTTTCTTTTCTTTTTATCAGACTTGTAGTTGATTTGTACTTTCTTTCTATTTCTGTGATTTCGGAATGTTTTACCCGCACAGACTTCATTACTTTTATTGCTGGATATTTGAGACATTTTTTTATTTATTCTTGATCTCTTTGTGGACAATGTGGATATGATTAGATGTATATACCTGTGGACTGTATTGTATTTCTGGGTGTTATCATGATTTACAGCTTAAGTATTTTGCTAATAGGCTTGTTGTGTAGCTTGGTCCATTGGTGAAGTGCTGCTGGCATGTATTCGTATTCCTGGTCCTATGTATTTTGGGACTGGGGCGTTACATATTTTTGTGGTGGCCCATACAGGTCTACGTTAATCACTTCGGTAACGTTTCTGTACCGACGTGAGCCTGCAATTAGAATATGAAAGACCCATAGGATCACATCCATATGCTTGATACCTTCCTTGACTTCGTTTCGAACTCTCACTTGACTTCTTGATTTACATCCAGTTTGATTATGTTCTACCGTAGTGCTTATTTATTCATGCTAGCAAAACAAGTCTTCATAATGGTTGTATCTTCCCTTACTATCACATCAGAAAAGCAGAGGCATAGACACTAGAAGTCATAGGTGCAGGTAGAGTCTTCGTGAATTTTACGAAGTCGTAGTGATACCTAGGATAGTCGTACTACTACGAGCCTGCAACCAATTAAGGAATAGGACTTGAGGATACATCCACAAACATGATTATAGACTTTTCTCAGACTCTTTAGCATGATTGCTTTCATGTTATCTTATTTCTTAATATGATTGCTTTTGTGTTCTTCCCTACTCGAGATTTGACTAAACCCTTTTCTATTGACTTCTTGAGTAAATCTTCTCGTTCATTTTTGCTAATTTGTTGGAAACTGCCTTATGGATTAGTCCAAGGAAAAGTTTGAGAAATTATATTTATCCTTGTATTACGGAATCAAAGTTTTTGCAGCCTGAGAGATACTGGCGAGGCAGGACTTCAGATAACGGCATCATGGCTACATATGTTTCTCAAATTCTACTTGAACCATATCATATGCATGTTGATATTTTTCCTGTATTTTTGTAAAAAGTTAATTCGAAAATATTTTATGGATTTGTCCAAGATAAGCTCAAGAACCTGTATTATCGAGCATGGTAGATGTGCACTACAGCCATCCGTCGTATTATGGAACAAGAAAGTTATTTGCAGCCAGATGCACACTGGCGTGGCAGTAACATTATGTGACATAATCACGGAGATATATGGTTCTTGAGTCTTACCTATACTACGTCCTATGCATCTTGTTTGGCCTCACACCGTTCTTGGAGATAATTCGACAAACCTTACTTCTTTGCTTGACCCTACCATTGTTTGAAGTTGGTATATAGGTTTATTTGACCTAGTCATTGGTTCCGTTACCTTCTATTTATTAAATAAATAAAATAGACAAACCTTATAGGTATATTATAGATTATAATTAAGCTAGATATTGGTTTGATTGTGATATTGGATAGCTAGAAACGGGTTAGTTTTTTAGAGATGGATCCTAATGAGATTATGAGTCGAGTATGAGTGTCTGGATATCGGATGCGTAGAGTCTATTAGGAGAAATTGCTAGGAGTGAACTAACGAGTATCATTGAATAGGTTATAATACTATACCTACGATAGAGTGAGTTATATTGGGAGTATTGAGGAAGGAGAAGTGATAGCCCAAGCTTAGTAAGTGTGAATTCTGCTTTGATAGAGTTCCATTCCTTGGACACTTTATCTTGGGAGAAGGACTTTCAATGGATCCGGAGAAGATAGCTACCGTAGAGTCTTGGCCGACACCAACATCAGTTGCAGAAGTTAGGAGTTTTCTCGGACTTTCAGGGTATTACCGCAGGTTCATAGAGAATTTCTCACGGATTGCAGAGCCGATGACACGGTTGACCCATAAGGATCAGGAGTTCCAGTGGACAGAAAATTGTCAGAAAGCTTTTGAAGAGTTGAAGAAGAAGTTGACCTTAACACCTATTTTGACGCTTCCTTCTGGATTGGAAGGATTCCTTGTATACAGTGATGCGTCGGGTAGTGGACTTGGATGTATTTTTGCAATACGGAAGGTCATAGCCTATGCATCGAGGCAACTAAGGGCACATGAGAAGATTTACCCTACTTATGATTTGGAGTTAGTACTTGTGATCTTTGTAGTGAAGATGTGGAGTCATTATTTGTATGGAGAGCGTGTGAAGATATTTATGGATCATAAGAGCTTGAAGTATGTCTTCACGCAAAAGGAGTTGAATATAAGACAGAGGCGGTGGTTGGATTTCATGACAGACTATGCCATAGATTTGCAGTACCATCCTGGCAAGGTAAACGTAGTAGCGGCCGCTTTAAGTAGGAAGTCTACTGTATATTTTTTGACAGTCAAGCCACAGTTATTAGAGGATCTTCAGGAGCTTGGAATAGAAGTCATTATGCCGGGACATCAAGGAGTACTGGCCAATTTAGAAGTACAGTCTTTACTGGTGGATAGAATCAAGGCAGCATTACCTACAGATACAAGATTTCGAAGACTTCGTGAGAGGACAAAGGTGAGAGTGCAGTTACTTAGACCAGATCTTGTGACGCAGACAGTCGAGAAAGTGAAGCGGATTCAGAGTCATCTTTAAAGACCAGCAGAAGCATTGGGCCGATACGCATCGTCGACCACTAGAATTCAAGGAGGGAGAGCATGTATTTATGAGGATCTCATTGACGCGGGGCACTATTAGATTCGGGAGTAGAGGGAAGTTGAGTCCAAGGTATATAGGACCGTTCGATATCATTGAGCGTGTAGGAGAGGTGGCATATCATCTTGTATTACCTCCATCACCAGAGGGAGTGCATGATGTATTCCATGTCTCATAATTGAGGAGGTATGTGACTGATTCCAGTCATGTGGTCGATCTCTCTGAGATCACGGTGGAACCCAGTTTTTTATATGAGGAGCAGCTGGTAGGTATCTTGGATACAAGTGTGAAGACGCCCAGAGGACAGATGATTAGACTGGTTTGTGTTGCATGGAGGCACCATTCTCCAGGAGAATCAACTTGGGAGCGTGAAGATTCTATGCGTGAGCGTTATCCCCACTTATTCGTAGATGCCGGTAAGTCTTAGCTTAATTATTCTTATGATAAGTTTTTTTTTTATAATTGTGTTATTTTTTACTTTAGAGGACGAAATTTTCTAAGGTGGGTAGGTTGCAAGCCCTCTCATTTTTGGATCTTATTTTTAATTATTTTAATTATTTTATATAGATATTTTAATTTATTAAAGTCACTAGTGACTATGTTAGTAGTTTACTGTAGCTTTGATTTTGGAAGCACAACAAATATTGTTTTCTCAAATCCAGTTCCATATTTGAATTCTAGACTCGTCCACCTTGAGTTTGATATATCATGTCCCATCCAATTTTGTTTTTCAACATTCCTTTGAATTAGTGCAATTTCGGGCCAACTTAGGCCAATTTGAGCCATTGGCGTAATTTTAAGCCAACTTCTAATTTAATTTTTTGACTTGACATAGATCGAAACAGTATGACCCAATATATGGTTTTGATCCATTTTAAGTCTACAATGCACATGCCTAGGGTGTACCATCCAATCGAGTTCTCATGTGCTACTTATTTGCAAATGGCACATAAGACTCATTAAATTAATTTTTGGGCCCAATTTGACTAGTAATGCTACTCGGACCCTAACCTAGTCAACCCTACTAGTTAGAGCCTAACTAGGAGTACCAAAACCATGTATACATATATTTAAGGGAATTTTAGAGGTTTAATTGTAGTCATATGCAATATTCTCTTATATATTTGGCTTGGTCAAACATCTAACCAAAATAGGAAACCTATTAATAATAGTATGATTTGGAGAACCAAATCCTATCCAAATTAGATCAAACCAAAGCCCATGCACTATATATATATATATATATATATATATATATATATATATATATATATATATATATATATATATATATATATATATATATATATATATATATATATATACACCTATCAAATCCTAATCATCCCCCTCTATTATAACCACCTACTACTCCACAAATTCCTCCAAACATAGCGGCCACCACTGCAAACCCGAAACCCTAGCCGATCCCCCCTTTCTTCACAAAATATAATTTCTTCTCGATTTTTGTGCCAACCACCACCACTTGGACGTCCCTCTCAACATTCCCTTCCACCCTAGCAACTGTAGGAACAACCTTGCGTTCGTTAGAGTGGTGGATGACGCGCTACTTTGGTCGAAACTCCATCGAATCGAATTCTGAAATGTCACAGCAGGTTAGTCGACTTGTAGATGATGTTTCATCCACGTTTTCTCATATTTTTCTCCTCAAACCAAATCTGCGAGTTACCTTTGTGTGTCTAGTCCAAGCTATGATCGCTTAATCTCCTAGTTCCAAGCGGTTTAGCCGTGGCGTTAATTCTACGACAGGGTATCCAGAACTAACAAATTATGTTGTGGGCCACCTTTTGCCTATCTAATTCAGTTTCTAACCTTGTAATATTTTTATTCAGAATCTAGACATCGATACCTTTCCGACGCATATCTGAAAGTTAGATTTTGCAGCCGTTTGCTATTTTTAAAAATTCATGACATTTGTCGTGTTACCAAACTCCGAAAAATTTTGTTTTCCATGTGTCCAAAAGTGCCAAAACTCCATGAATCCATATTAAACTTTATGTTGTGCAAGGTTTAACATTATAAATACTATTTTAACTAATTTTTACAGAATTTATTATTTTTATTTTATCATTGTTTCGGAACTAAATTAATGGGTAGATTTGAGAAAATCATATGTGGCATTGACATAAGACCTCTTGTGAAAGGGTTTCCTATTGAAAATAGTATTATAGCAATATATAAATATTTATAGATAAATTCCAGAATTTAAATATATTATTTTATTCTAATTGTAAAGTATTTACGAGAGGTTTGTTACCTATATGTACTTATATAATAGATGCAGTTTCGTAACAACGTTATGGCAACTATGAGGCGTAAATACTCATATAATTTATATATGGTATGTTGATATAGAATATTAAATATAGTGTATTATTATAGGTGAGCTTGGGAGGATCGACAAGGACATCGGAGTTGGAAAGGCCTACCCATAGACAGCAGTTACAGGCAAGCATGCCTTGCCATCGTTACAGATCTTTCTTTTCTGTCTTGTTGTTTTTTATTAACATTGCATGACGTAGGTGTAGGAGCGTAAAAAGTGCTTCAGAGAAAGAGTCAAAGAGATGGATCATTTCATTCATAAGTGATTGGTTTTACGCCAAACAGAGCGGTTAATCTTTTTACGCCCAAGATAAGGATAATCACTTTACGCCTAAAGCAGGCTGATAACTTTACGCTCGGGTCTATACCCATGGTTTTACCCCAAGGACGGATCAGCCACTCTTACGCTGGACAAAACTATCAAATCTCGCATTTAATGCAAACTCTGACATGGAGATCTTAATGATAGCATATATCACAAAGGGATTTGTTTTATACAGAGACCAATGTTGTCGTTTAGTATGTGGATTGAGCTAATTTACGCTCACACTATGGATTCTTTTACGCACGAAGACTATACGAGCTTTTACGCTCAACAGCTGACGTGTGCGTAAAGTCTATTTGAGCTACTTTACGCTCAAGGTTATTTAACAACCACTTTACGCGGGAAGTCTATGTCAAGGCTATTTTACGCCTAATCTACTGCTTTACGCTCAGAGTACATTGAGGCTATTTTTACGTCCTATTCTCCTCCACCAGCTTGGAACGTGGTCTGCCTACGTGGCTTTCATGCCATTCTTCTCGAAGAACGTGTATACATGCATCCTATTCTTACTGAAATAATGGGACACATGTCAACATATGCAGAGGTTGGCTTCGATCATGGATGGCAGTTGTTAGCGTAAAGATGGAACTTTTGCTAAGTTTTTACGCACAAGAGCCCAAGTCTATAAATAGACTTATTTTTCTCATAACACGGGGACAGAGACAGGAGAGAATACAGAGATCAGAACTTAGAGATTTTGATTCTCCAGAGCATTCTTCTTCAACCTTTCTTTCAGAACAGAGTGAAGCAAAGCAGGAAAGCATTCGGCCTCGCCATCAATGCCCAAGTGCGTCGATACCTTTCTGGTGACTTAGTTCTTCCAGTTGTTCTATTTCAAGCAGTGATCTTCATCATCATCATATGGTCCAAGGAACAAAGTGATCATTTACGAATCAGACTTCTACAGCAATACTTTCCCAGAATCAAATTTGTACTTCTTGTACATTTTTTTCTCGTTTTATTTTCAAAAGCCAATTCCTCAAGGCATTTTGTTAAGTGAAACAAAAATGGCGACTCTGCTGGAGAAGACCTTCTCCTCTGATGAGGAGGCAATTGCTCAATATGATGATGTTTCGGTCGGTTCGACCAAGAAGACTCTGGTTGTACACTTCGACCAGACTGCCTACGAAGAAATGCTCCAAACTGGGGGTGGTTCTCGCTGCTCCAATGTTCAAAAATCTCGCAAAGCATGAAAAGTTTGGATTCCTAAATCCAAAGTAGCTACTGATCTCTCTGTTGCTTCTCATAGCAAGGGAATTCTTCCCACTCCTGTTGTAGGGGCTCTCGTTCGTAACGAGGCAGTCCTTACTTCGACGTCGCTCTCTAAGTATGATAATTTGCCTCCCGTCTGTGATGGTGTAGATGATCATGTTCCACGCCCACTGCGTAAGAACCAGGTTTTACGTTCAGTGGGTAAAAACCAGGTTTTACGCTCAAGGCATAAGAATGAGTCTCCCATTTGTAATGTGGCAGATTCTAATGCTTCAGAGTGTAAAAATAAGTCTCCCGTTTGTGGTGGTAGACACACACAAATTACGCTCTTCGCGTAAAGGAAAATCTCCCGTCTGTGACGTGGTAGATAACCAATTTTTACGCTCTACGCGTGAAAGTAAGTCTCCTGTCCATGACAGTGTAGATAAAATTCACAAAGATGTTTTCACATCTAATGTGAATGTACCTAAACGTATGCAGCGTAAAAATCATGTTGGTAAAACTTCAGTTCTATACCAACAGCCTTCTTATACTGCTCTACTCAAAGTACCAAATCTACAAATTACACGCAATGAAAATGGAGTCCTTCGTGCTAAAAAAATCTCAAGATTTACGCACACAACTCCAAACGCGTAGAAATATACAATTTGGTTCTGCGAATGCAGCCAGTAATCTTCTTTATACACAGGGTACTAAATGTTTCTCCACCCCTAATGTAATAAAGAAGACTACTCTCTCCACTCCTTCTGACTTACGTGAATTGTTAATGCAAAAGCGTAAGAATAAACAATCTCCGGTAATATTTCCCCAAGAAAAACATCATTGTGATTATCACCAGGTTGTGATCAACTGTTGTTGTTCGGCTTCAAAACGATCAGTTTTTGATCGATTAAGTTTTAATCTGCCTCAACATCAAGCTGAAGACCAAGAACATGAGCTGTCATATGCATCAGTCAACATGGCGTCTCATACTAACAGAGGATGACGTCCAAGACGGAATATGTCCCAAACTCCAGGTCAGCAACAGTTCAACAAACTTCTTGATTCTTTTGAGGGGGTATATCAAAATACTCGATCAAGAAGACAAAGACAAATGCAGACTTCTGATTCAGAAGCTGGGGGTACTCAATCTTTTGAGTCCGAGACTGACAGTGTGGATTCATACTTCTATACAAATCCTTCTGTATCTTCAAGAGAGGTTGAATCCTACGCTGTTGGAGATGAACCAGAGACCTCGTCTGTTAATACAGAGCAGCGTCTCACTGCCGTTGAGCAATCACTAAAAGACATGCTTAACATGGTGCAAAATATGCATTAGATAATATTGAATCAGCAAACTGCTCAGCCGACAGTAGTGACTCCGGCACCAGCAGCAACACAAACTCAAGATAGTCAAGAGGCTGACATACCTTTGAATATTCAAGAACCTGCTGTTAATCAAAATTCTGTATCTCTAGATCCCATCATTCCTGAAGATGTACCACCTCCAGTTGGGGTTACGGTACATCCAACAACCATTCAATCGAATGTGCTTCCTCAAACCAGTGAAGCTATTCAAGCAGTGCGTGAGCTCAAAGCACAGTTTGAAGTTCTGAGGCACAAAGATCAGCTCCAGAGGTTACGGATCAAGCAACCTTATCCTCCTCATTGGAATGATGTACCCTTTCTACCGAAATTCAAGCCACAATCTATGGTTTTGTTCGATGGAAAAGCATCTCCCAGTCAATATATCAATTACTTTGATATTATGACTGTACACTTGCAGAAAGATGACGCTCTTCTCACTCGAGTGTTCATCGGGTGCCTGACGGGTTCGGCTTATGATTGGTATAGAAGTTTACCCGACAATTGCATTTCGTCTTTTGACGAATTTAAGGCAATGTTTCTCTTCCGCTTCTATGAAGGAGGTATGGACATGAACATGTCCTCCTTGATAGAAATCAAACAAAAGAAGAAAGAAGATACTCGGACGTTCATCGAACGTTTCCGACAGGCTACTTTAAAGATGCCTCCTGGTATGCCAGATTCAGCGTTGATTGATACATGCAAGATGAATCTACGACCATCCATCGCTGTTTTTACGGGTTCCCAATTCTCAGATTGGGTTTCGTTCATCATAGCAGCGATTTCTGCCGAGACCAATGGTAGGTTGGCTCGTGAACATGGGATGATTTTCGCCTCAGATGATAGAGAAAAGAAAAGTAATCATGGTAATAACCCCGGCAATCGTAATGTGAAGGGGAAAGATACCCTCATGGTTAATCTTTCCAAGAATAAAACGATGCCGAATAGTCAGGAAGCTTCCAGGCCAAAGGAAGAATACTTTATTGATGAGAGTGATATCCCAGGGATATTTTAGTGTCTGGTAAAGAGTGGCAAACTTCAGATTCCAGAGCCAAAGAGGCCTAATGAGGTGAATCTAACTGATAATCCTAAATATTGTATCTATCATAGATACATTAATCATCCTACCAGTGCTTGCTATGTCCTGAAGAAGAAAATCCAGGAGCTGATAAATGGCGGTGCTATCGCTTTAACCAATGATGACCATACGGTTACAACCAATATGGTTTCTCTTCAATTCAAAGATTTTTCTCCACAGCAAATCCCAGATGGAATTATCCCAATTCCGAAGGCGACGATGAAGATCGTGAATATCCCGCCTGCCAGAGAAGAAAATGCAGGTTTGCTGCCGCTCACACTAAAGAATGGTGAAATCATGTAGGTACATCCTGACTTAGTGCCTGAGTTGGAAAATGAAGATAAAACTTCAAAATCCAAGAAGAGTAAGAAAGTCAAAACCTGCAACATGATTTCTTATGTTATTCCAGATCCTGATGACTTGGATCATCTATGGGATGGCCTTCCTTTAGAAGATAGACTGAAAGGACTGAACATCTGTCCTCCAAGTCTAGCTCCTCCTACTAAGCTCAAGCTTACTCACCAGCAGTGGCTAGCCATGAATAGTGTTCCTTTATACCGGGCGCAACAAGTCTTCGCTGCTTATGAAAAAGCTCCGACAGGGATTCTTCATCGTATCCCAAATCTTTCTCCTCCTGTGGCTACAATGACATCTATTCTCCATTCTCCTGAGGTTACAGAAGGTCTTGCTTCTTCCTCTTCCTCTGTTGGAACACCTGTCAAAAGTCCGCTGCCCACTCACTTGTATAGTCAACAATCTGTCCATCTCATAAAGAAGATGGGTTATGACTTTCAAAAGGCAGAAGGTTTGAATTATGATAAAGGAATACGACTTCCTTTACAGATTCAAAGTCAAAATTCCACTGCTGGATTGGGTTCTGAAGTTTCTCGTAACAATCCACACAAGAAAAAGGCTAAGAGAGGGAAGACAAAATCCTGTAATATGGTACTTCCTTCTCCTGAGTCTGAGGAAGAAACTTTTACTGGTATAAGATCCGAAAAAGAGTACCATAAAGACTACGAGGGATCCTCCAAAGAAGCCGAAGACGTAGTGGAGACACTACCAACTCAACCCTCTCCTGTTCCTGCTAAATCTTCCGTGGTTGAAAAGGGGAAACAGAAAGCAGTGCGCTTCGACGTCCCATTGAAGTCTGCTTCCAGTCAGGGGGTGGTGATGAAGCCTTACAAGTTTGATATTCTAGCTCAGTTAGCCAATACTCCGGCTAGACTATCTATATTTGAGTTGCTTCGCCTTTCCAGAGAAAGCAGAGAGACTTTGAGTGAAGCTTTACTTCAGGCAAATTCATGCTTGGCTCAACTCAAGACTCCTGATAATATACCAGTGTTATGTCCATAATGTCATAGTGTGATGGAAGCAATTCCCAACATCACCTTTACACAAGAAGATATGTTGTTGAAGCATAACAAGCATGATAGGCCTTTGTGCTACACTGGGTATATTGGATCTACTGAAATTGACAGGATTTACATTGACCCCGGGTCCTCAATTAGCATAATTCTTCAGAGTATGCTAAGACCCCTGAGGATTCCTACTAGTGATTTGACTTACACTAGTACTACGATAGTCGGTTTCAACTCTGGCAAGAGCAAACCATTGAGGAAGATTCGTCTGCAGATTCAGATCGGTGATCTTCGAACCATGGCAACTTTTTATGTTATCAACTCAGACGTCTCCTATAATATCCTTTTAGGGAGATCGTGGATTCATGAGCACAATATTGTACCTTTAACTCTCCACCAATGCTTCAAGTATGTGGATTCCCAAGGAGCCGTGAGGACTGAGTTCGCTGATAACAATCCCTTCAAGGGTGTCGAAGCCTATTTTTTTGATTCAAGGCTTTATAAACAGGAGCATGTGAAAGCGATATCAGACATGGCTGAAGATCAATCACCCACTGAGGATCAGTCTATTAATGAAGATCCGCCAGAAGAGCAACCTTTGAAGATCATAGTCAAGGGACGTATCCAATCCCAATCTGTTAATGATCAACCTCTGATAATCAAGGTTAAAGGAAGAACTCAAACTTCATCTGAGGAATCAAAAAATATTCCTGCTAAGAGCCAAGTTCAACCTTTTATGATCAAGGTCAAAGGGCGTACTTCTTGTACGAATGATCCAGAACTACCATTGATTGTCAATCTTGGCAAATCTACGCAGAAGACGGATAATAGTCCACTGATGATTAATCCGAAGCGTAGCAGTCAAATCGTAAATGATGTAAATATTGATCATTCTGTACTTTTTGATATCAATAAAGATTTCCTTTTCGAGTATATGGCTGTCAAGTTTATCGAAAGAATGACTTTATCTTCTGATAATCAAAGTCATCGATATAAAGACAACATTGAGCCAGAAGAAACTTTATACATCGATCATAAGGAAAATTCTATCCCTCCTCATATAGATGTTGGACCTTATGCTCAAAGGTTCCTAACATCTTCTCCCAATCTTCTACCTGTAGCCGCTTCATCACAAGCTTGCGTAACTTTTAGACGTCACGAAGAATCTTATTTCGTGGTTCCGTCTGATAAGAAAAACAAGCGCCAAATTATGTTTGGCCTGGCTAGAAATATCCCTGTTGCTCAGGCAGATGAGCTGAAGGATAAAGACAAGGGAAGAATCTGAATTGACAAGTATAGTCAACAATCTATCAAGATTATCCAGAACATGAGATATGATTTAAAGACTATGCAAGGTCTCAATCAAGGCAAGGGTAGACGACTACTATTATGTGGTGATCCGTTTTACCAAAAGACTCGTCATGGGTTGGGATATGATCCGTCCCATACATTTTATGACGATATACAAAAAGAATTCTCTTCTAGCTCTTCGCAATCATCGAATTCAGAAGAAGTCCAATTCATTGAAACTGATATGTCTCGTTCCTTATATAATGAATCTGGACAAGTATTTTCAGTCAATATGGTTCAAACTGATGATGAATCTGAATTATTTGAGAATGATCCTTGGGCTCAACAGATCGATACTCAGTGGGAACTCCGTTTTGAACAGCGACAGCCACCTACAGAGGATGAGGTTATCCAGATTGATGTTGGAGATGGAATTACGTCCAAACCAATATTCATCAGTAAGAATCTTTCTGAAGATGAAAAAGAACAGTTGATAAAACTTATCAAAAAATATATTAACATTTTCGCATGGAGTTATGAGGATATGCCAGGCCTAGATCCTAAAGTTGCTACTCATAAACTCAATATTTTACCTAACGTCAAGCCTGTAAAACAACAGCAACGACGCTTTAGACCAGATATGATGGATGCAATAGAAGCAGAAGTCAAAAAGTTGATCACATGCGAATTTGTTCGTGAAGAACAACACCCAGATTGGGTGGCCAATATTGTTCCTGTCATGAAGAAGAACGAAAAAGTCCTAGTTTGTATAGATTATCGAGATCTTAATGCAGCTTGTCCAAAGGACGAATTTCCACTTCCAATTACTGATGTCATGATAGACAATACATGTAGTTTCGAACACATGTCTTTTATGGACGGATTCTCAGGGTACAATCAGATCAAGATGCATCCAGAAGATGAGAAACATACCGCTTTTCGTACACCCCTTGGGGTCTACTGTTATACGGTTATGCCGTTTGGTCTTAAAAATGCCGGTGCTACATATCAATGGGCTATGAGCAACATCTTTCAAGAACATCTACGGAAGATAGCTGAATGCTATGTAGATGACATTGCTGTTAAAAGTCGATCAAAGGATGATCACATTCAGGACTTGAGGACAGTATTTGAGTTGATGTGCCAGCATCAATTGAAAATGAACCCTACTAAGTCTTTCTTAGGAGTTTCCAGTGGTAAATTTTTAGGATTTGTCATTACTTCTCAGGGTATCCATGTCGATCCTGATAAGATTAAAGCAATTCTCGAAATGCATCCTCCTCGTAATCTGAGAGAACTCCGTGGCTTTCAGGGTCGTATTGCTTATATTAGAAGATTTATATCTAATCTTTCTGGGAGATGTCAACCTTTCTTCCGTCTATTAAAGAAAGGCGTATCTTTTGTTTGGGATGAAGAGTGTCAGAAAGCCTTCAATGACATCAAGCAATACCTTATAAACCCACCTGTTCTGGTACCTCCGGTAGTAGGAAGGCCATTTTTGCTATATGTTCGAGCCTTGGATCACTCACTTGGCGCTCTTCTTGCACAGAAAAGTGATATGGGTCATGAGCAAGCAATATATTATCTGAGCAGAATGATGGTCGGAGCTGAACACAGGTATACTCCTGTGGAGAAGGAATGTCTAGCTTTGGTTTTTGTCGTCCAAAAGACAAGACATTATGTGACAGGACAGACTATTCATGTCATTTCCAGAATAAATCTCATTCGGGTATTGATGAGAAAACCTAGCATTCTTAACTCCAGGTTGGCCACCTGGGCGATGTTGCTTACTCCTTATGACATGGTTTATGTACCTCAGAAATCATTAAAGGGTCAAGCATTAGCCGATTTCTTAGCTGCTCAACCTATACCTGAAATATCAAAATTATATGAGGACATTCCAGATGAAGTCGTGGATTGTAACCTGACTTTGAAGAATGACATATGGCAATTATATTTCGATGGGGCATCACGAGTAGGACCTAAAGGCAATATTGTCTCTGGAGTAGGAATCGTCTTGGTTTCTCCTGACAAAATAGTCATATACCGTGCCTATTCTCTCAATGAACCATGTTCCAACAATGTAGCAGAATATAATGCTCTATTGATCGGTCTCCAAGTTACAAAACAATTGGGTATTGAGTTCTTAGAAGCTTATGGAGATTCTCAATTGATTGTTAATCAAGTTAGAGGGACTTATGAGGTCAGAAATCCTGATCTCATTCCTTATCATCAAGTGGTAGTTGAACTGGTCCTTTCATTCAAAGGATTCTTCATTGAGTTTGTACCACGCTCTCAGAATGTGGAAGCTGATGCTCTTGCCAGTTTAGCTGCAGACCTAGCTGTTCCAATCCAAAGGCAAAATACAATTACTTTGTTGGATCGAGACTTGTTCTGTGTTAAGAATAATTTGTACATTGAACAAAGTTATACTACTGAGTCAAATTCCCAGTATAAGGATTGGAGAACTCCATTCGTTGATTATGCAGTTCATGGGATTTTGCCTGAAGATCCAAAAGAAGCTGCATCAATCAAAAGACGATCGTTTCGGTTTTATTATGATTCGTCTTTACATATGCTATACCGTCGTTCCTATGATGGACTCTTGTTGCATTGTCTCTCAGAAAGTGAAGCTAAACAAACACTGCGAGAAGCTCATGATGGTATTTGTGGTGCTCATCAACCGGGTCCTAAATTATAAGACCGTATTCGAAGAATGGGATATTATTGGCCTTCTATGATAGCATATGCTGTAGACTATGCCAGAAGATGTAAAGCATGTCAGATTCATGCTGATTTTATTCATCAACCATCTGAATTTCTGCATCCTACAGCAGCCTCTTGGCCCTTTGAAGCTTGGGGTATGGATGTTATTGGTCCTATTAACCCTCCTTCTATTAAAGGACATCGGTTCATATTAGCTATAACATATTACTTTTCTAAGTGGGCAGAAGCAGTTCCCCTTGCGGAAGTAAAAATATCTAATGTGATCAGCTTCATCAAGCACCATGTCATTTATCGCTTCGGGATTCCTCGACGGATAATTCATGACAATGGTCCACAATTTGCCAGTCACGCATTTTATCGATTCTGTGACAAGAATCGAATTCAGAATTTGGCTTCTACGGCTTATAATCCAGCTGCTAACGGTTTAGCCGAAGCTTTCAATAAGACGATCATTAAACTTCTCAAAAAGTTTGTCTCTTCTAATAAACGTGATTGGAATGAGAAACTTGGAGAGTGTTTATGGGCTTACCGAACAACAGTCCGGACTTCTACTGGTTTTACACCATTTTCATTGGTTTATGGATGTGAAGCTGTCCTCCCATTGGAAATCCAGATCCCATCTGTACGAATAGCCATTGCTAATAAGCTAACTACAGAGAATAATGATCGCTTACGACTCCAAGAACTTGAAGGATTGGATGAGAAACGTCTTCAAGCACAACAGCACATTGAACTATATCAAGCTCGCATATCTCGAACTTTCATTCGTAAAGTTAAAGAGAGGGTATTCAAAGTTGGTGAACTTGTATTAGCTGTTCGGAGACCGATGGTGATGACTCATAAAAGTAAAGGGAAATTCCAAGCAAAATGGGAAGGCCCTTATGTAATTGAGTCCGTATTTTCCATTGGCGCCTATCGTTTATCAAAGCCCAATGGAGATCTACTCATGTTGCCAATCAATGGCAAGTTTCTTAAGAAATACTATGTATAAAAAAAAGAGAAGAGACAGAATGAAAATAAAGCTCCTTTTATTATTTTTGTTCGAGACAAAAGATTAAGGACGAGGGCCACTCCCTTCGTTATTGAATACATTGTCAGCCAATGCATAGAAGGCATCGTTTCCTGAACTCATGAAAAATTTACAGACAGCCATCCTCGACGCTTCTTCTTCAGGAGTTTTCCCTGGCTCTACTAAGAAAGCAAGGATGTCTTCGGGTGGCTTAGGCGTAGAAGAGCTTCCACCTATTTCGGTTGAGCCTGATGAGCCTGATACAGGGGGTTCAACGGGGAACGTCTCAGTGACGTCCGGGAGACTTCATTCATTTGTCGTACATCCTCGGAAGACATTTCCAATAGAGGAGGAGAAATAAGAATGAAATGTTACAAGCAGTTCTCACCTATTTATAAAAGAGGACTGTTGATGAACCGGTCTTTGAAGATTAAGAACAACCTTTCATTCCCGAAAAGACCTGTCCGTTCGCTCCATTGGGTTCATTCATTTAATTACGAAATCGAATCAATGCTTTCTTTTCCCAAAAATTACGATTCATTCATACATTAAGATGGACTTATATGCTCATGACATCTGTCCCCTTAGTCCCCAGCTACCAAGTTTTGGTTAAGCTGATTTTTTGTCTCCTGGAAAAGGGATTTTATATCTTCTATTTTATCAATTGATTAGAAAGTGGGATTCGTTATTTATCATGTTTCCATGACCTCTGGATAAATATTAAATCGACTTACTTTTCCTATCTATCACTTCTATTTGACCTTTGCATAGATATTAATCTAATTTTCTTTTGAGTTCATATATACTATTATGTCCATATTACCTCTGATAGTATTATATACTCTAAAACAGAAGATAAGATTTTATTTATCTATCATGTCCATAATACATCCAGATAGATATAAATCATTGATCATAGAAGAATCATCATTTCCATTCCCATATCATCAAAAAAGTCTATTACGTTTCTTAGACTTTCTTACAAGTTATAATGGAAATCTATTACATTTTTGGATTTTTATTCTATACACACAACGATAGTCTAATGGAGATCTGCTTCTTCTTTGGATCTTCTTCGTCGGATTCGTTGTTGGTGTCAATTCCTTGTTGTCCAAGCCTTTGTGGCGACCAGAACAGAAGGAATCAAACTCTGGTCTTCTCTCTCAGACGAGAGAAGAATCCCAGAGTATGGCAGCCCGAAGACGTGTTGCTGCCAATACAATTGGTGGATTAGGGACGGCCTTCCAGAGGAGATAGGAACGCATCCAGCATTGGGATACGATTCCTAGTTCTGCCGTGAAAGGAACTCTACTACCCGATTTCTCGGGGTAGAGTTGACTCCACCATCCAACTCTCCGTGTATAAAGGCTCTTCCTACCAACAGAGGAAGACCCTTCTATCTCACGAAGAGTTCTGAGTTGTCTGATTTGCGCGTCAAAAGCGCATGAGCTCCCTGATGTTGATGTCAGAAGAACGCTCTTCATAACGTCAAAGTCACCAATGCCGATTCTGGAAAAGCTGTTCAGCCAAACTTCTGCAGAAAACAACAAAGAAGAAGTGTTTTAAACAGAAGTATCATCAGATGCGTATTAAACGCTAACTAAAAACAGATTCAGCAAGGCTTTTACGCCAGTGCTTCAGCAAGGTTTTTTACGCCTGAGCTTCAGCAAGGCTTTTACGCCAGTGCTTCAGCAAGGCTTTTACGCCAGTGCTTCAACAAGGCTTTTTACGCATGAGCTTCAGCAAGGCTTTTACGCCAGTGCTTCAGCAAGGATCTTTATGCCAGTGCTTCAGCAAGGTTTTTTACGCTCGTCAAGAATTTACGCTCATGAATAGCTGTTTTCAACAAAAAATTCAAAGGCAGACAATTGCTTATGATCGGACTTACCACTTAAGTCAAATGGTTTGGCTCTAATGGTGGTTGAATCTACGTCTAATGACTGGGTGTACAAAAGAACGCTGTTGGAAAGCTTCGCCATGGTCACTTGTTGGAGAACGACATTACAAAAAGTTATCTTCAGAGGAATGAGAATGAGAATATATGACACATTCTCGGCTATTTATAAAGACTGAAGAAACTGTTGGGAGTCTATTTCGGGAGAAGATCCCATTTAAAGGCTCTCGTAACGACAAGACAGATGCCACGTGTTGGTTTGTTTCTTGGGAATTAACAACCATAGAAGCAGTCAAAATAAGTGTTGAATAATTCTATCTACCAATAGATGAGATTAACATCAAGATTTTATTTATAAAGGGGGGAGTGGACCCCTACATATAAAAGAGTCGCAATACATGGAATATTATTTCTCTCCTTCGTTGGGCTGACGAAGGGAGACACCTAGTTCGTGCATATTGCGAATCCCGGAGCGGCGCATCAGATTAAAAAACGCTTCGGCATCTCCTGGCCCTTCGTACGCAGTTAGGGGACCACCATCAATGCGACTAAAGACCGCAGGAGTCACTCCAAAACACTCTAAAAGGTTGCACGCTCGCTCGAAATCAAGCCTGGAGCTCGAAGCCTCTTTGATGATAATCTCGTTCTTCGGCGCCATGACAAAACGAGGATGAATGTCAAGAATAAAGAATTTGTCCTTATTTATACAAATCAAAGCAACTCTTCACATTCCTCGTTGGAAACTGCTCACTCGGGAAGATGAGGAAACATTCGAAAGTTTCGAGAAAGAAATTCATTGTGACAGTTAAGTGTTGACCGACATTATTTTTCTTGAGAGTTACGCCGACTGTTGGACATCCCCGCTTTTACACGGATGACGGTTGCGTATCCCAAATTTTACGCTGACTGGTCAAATCTCAACTTTTACGCTTCTGTTCAAAGTGTTTCAAATTTTGGAGATATTAGAAAACTTTGAAGGGGGTCTTGTAGGAGCGTAAAAAGTGCTTCAGAGAAAGAGTCAAAGAGATGGATCATTTCATTCATAAGTGATTGGTTTTACGCCAAACAGAGCGGTTAATCTCTTTACGCCCAAGATAAGGCTAATCACTTTACGCCTAAAGCAGGCTGATAACTTTACGCTCGGGTCTATACCCATGGTTTTACGCCAAGGACGGATCAGCCACTCTTACGCTGGACAAAACTGTCAAATCTCGCATTTAATACAAACTCTGACATGGAGATCTTAATGATAACATATATCACAAAGGGATTTGTTTTATACAGAGACCAATGTTATCGTTTAGTATGTGGATTGAGCTACTTTACGCTCACACTATGGCTTCTTTTACGCACGAAGACTATACGAGCTTTTACGCTCAACAGCTGACGTGTGCGTAAAGTCTATTTGAGCTACTTTACGCTCAAGGTTATTTAACAACCACTTTATACGGGAAGTCTATGTCAAGGCTATTTTACGCCTAATCTACTGCTTTACGCTCAGAGTACATTGAGGCTATTTTTACGCCCTATTCTCCTCCACCAGCTTGGAACGTGGTCTGCCTACGTGGCTTTCATGCCATTCTTCTCGAAGAACGTGTATACATGCATCCTATTCTTACTGAAATGATGGAACACATGTCAACATATGCAGAGGTTGGCTTCGATCGTGGATGGCAGTTGTTAGCGTAAAGATGGAAATTTTGCTAAGTTTTTACGCATAAGAGCCCAAGTCTATAAATAGACTTATTTTTCTCATAACACGGGGACAGAGACAGGAGAGAATACAGAGATCAGAACTTAGAGATTTTGATTCTCCAGAGCATTCTTCTTCAACCTTTCATTCAGAACAGAGTGAAGCAAAGAAGGAAAGCATTCGGCCTCTCCATCAGTGCCCAAGTGCGTCGATACCTTTCTGGTGACTTAGTTCTTCCAGTTGTTCTATTTCAAGCAGTGATCTTTATCATCATCATATGGTCCAAGGAACAAAGTGATCATTTACGAATCAGACTTCTACAGCAATACTTTCCCAGAATCAAATTTGTACTTCTTGTATATTTTTTTCTCGTTTTATTTTCAAAAGCCAATTCCTCAAGGCATTTTGTTAAGTGAAACAGTAGGATGTTGATACTTAGTGTCCATTTATAGACGGGTACCGATGTCATGATAGTGACATCAAGTATTGACATTAGGCATTACGTACATACTGATGTGTCCATTGACATGATTGACCACAGTACACCGACACATTCATGATGCGAGGTTTACATGACTATTCGTGGTATTGACCTCGTGTTAGCATTCCAGATTTCTTTATTAGTATTGCTTTTACTTTCGAGATGACTGTACAGAATTGATATTGCTAGATTCTAGACATGGGGATTGGAGAGATCTTGACTACAATATCAGACCTATTGTCGTGTGGCCCGTTGTTTGGTGACCTTTATCTCTGTAGCAGAATAAAGGATTATCACTGTCGAGAAGCTCGGTGCCATGACATAGGTACTGGGGACAATACCCTGCTGAGGTGCTAGTGAGCCTTAGTAGAAGAGGTCTGGCATTCTAGAAAAGTATCTCACTTGTATAGCACATAGACAGATACAGTAGATTGCCTTAGTTCATATTTTTATTTCTGTACCTTGGCATGTATATTATGCACCTTGCTAGTCCTCTGAGGACCTGGCTATTTCCCAGGCTTAGACGAAGCTGAAGACTACCCAGAGGTTTACGGTTCAGGAGCTAAGACCGGAGGCGTACCGGCACAGGAGGACGAGATACTGCCAGAGGATTTTTCGTGATCATGTTATAATCATATTTAGTCTTGCTACATTATTTTCTTTTCTTTTCATCAGACTTGTAGTTGATTTGTACTTTCTTTCTATTTCTGTGATTTCGGGATGTTTTACCCGCACAGACTTTATTACTTTTATTGCTGGATATTTGAGACATTTTCTTATTTATTCTTGATCTCTTTGTGGACAATGTGGATGTGATTAGATGTGTATACCTGTGGACTGTATTATATTTCTAGGTGTTATCATGATTTACAGCTTAAGTATTTCGCTAATGGGCTTGTTGTGTAGCTTGGCCCATTGGTGAAGTGCTGCTGGCATGTATTCGTATTCTTAGTCCTACGTATTTTGGGACTGGGGCGTTACAGTACATTTGTCTCTCGGACGATGTACCCACAATATATATTCGTCATGGATAACCTGGATAGTCTGCAGGACTTGTGGCCGTAGGAATACCCCAATTGCATCTTACTAGTAATTAGGTCTATGATAACCCTAGTTAGCTAATAAT
Source organism: Iris pallida (assembly GCA_029216955.1). Taxonomy (NCBI): domain Eukaryota; kingdom Viridiplantae; phylum Streptophyta; class Magnoliopsida; order Asparagales; family Iridaceae; genus Iris; species Iris pallida. The sequence continues at coordinate 3,096,540 of JANAVB010031216.1, read as the reverse complement.
AGCAAGCCGTAGGTATTGTATGGCAACTTATTCTTCTGCATTGTATGGTGTGTTGCTTGCTAAGTCGGCTGGCACGTAACGCTGTCCCGGTACGGTAATCCATTCCCTTGTTCTTATTTGATGTATGGGTGGATTATTATTCCGATGACAGATTACAGATCTAGTTGGCGATTCAAGTATTAGTGGATGTTAGGATGACTGTGATGATTGTTGGTTACTTATACCAGTCATGGATCATTATCGTGCGTTGGTACCGCACGATCCCTTACCTTATTTACTGTTTTTAGATGCTTTTCCTATCATATTTTATTCTGCTGGTTTTTTTTTCGTCCATCCTTGAGCCTTCCTTTCTGGTACTTGCTACGGTTGGCCTGACCAACCCTGAATTGTTCCCAGATTGCCTGAGACCGACCCTGTGGATCTTCCAGACTTGACTTGGGGGATGTGCTTCAGTTCCAGACCATGCTAGGGAATGTGGGGAGGTATACTTGTCTACATTATTATTCTGTACTGTGGATTTTCTGATTATCATATATGTATTCCCTGCTTTCCATATAATTATCTTTCTTGATATTGTTTCTTTGTGATTTGCATGTGGACATGAGATCAGATTTAGGCCATAGATTGATTGCATGCTAGGATACCCAGCATAATTCAGCAGCCGTCATCGTCGTATAGCGTATTCGTACCTTATTCGGTGTAGCTGGACGATGTCCGTCCCCGTATTCCGGTACTGGGGCATGACAGCTTTCCCCTTGGTTCCTTGGTATGAACCAGATTGGCGTTATGTCACGACCCGCACCCTAGAGTTATGGCACGAGACGTGGGTACGTCCAGCCTACGCCGCAGTGTCGACGGTAGAACGCTGTCCTAGGTCAACATCTAACAATATAAAGGTACATGTACAGTATATACTCTCCGAATGGAGGTGACATAGCAGATACAGTCTCAATCACATCTAAGGTAGAGCATGATAAAGATAGATAAAACATAAAATCCAAAAGAGATACAGCAGATAGAAGTCTAAGTGTCTAAGATACACAAACCCAGAAATACATCTCAAAGCTCAAATACAGTAATCCATAAAGTGAATACAACTCAAGACAACTGAAATGACTATCTATACAACCTCTACATGTGTCTCCTCTAGGCTAGCAGGCAACCTCCAGGCTATCTGTAAAATTTATCAACAGGTCCAGTCAGGACAGGAGCGAGCACAATACATCTCAACAGATCATGGCAGGTTAGAAAATATAAACATACAGTAGAGTAAGATACAGGAAACTGAAAGGAAGTACATGATGTAAAAGAAGAGAACTGTAAGTAAATAGCTACTGTATATAGAGAACTAGTAGTGGCTAGCGATGTAGAGTACAGGATAGCACATGTGAACAGGACAGATTAGTACATGATCTACACTAAAGAGTTTCACATGATCTACACTACTATGGAATTGTTCACATGACTATTAGCACTCCCCCATTCCCCAATCAATACACAAGAATCTAAGTAGGTTATGTTGTTATACATGATATCACATGAAGGCCCATGAAAGGGTGCACATGATTGTATACATGAGGGCTCTGTGAACATGAGAGTACATGATTGACAAGAGTGTACATGTATGGTAAAAGCACAGGAGTACATGATGAAAGTGAAACGCACATGACATAATGTACCCGATGCTTCCGAGGGGGATAACATCGCATGAAGAGATCCATATAGTACTAATCCGTGATAATGTCATGACAGCATCAAGTAAAGTAATCGAAAGCAGAAATATAATTCTAACAAGTTATGAAATGATCAGAGAATGTACTCGCCTGATAACCTGAACAGTTGATAGGTATAGGGGTCCAACTGAAGCCACAGAGTCATATTTAAAGCAACATAGGTTACAAGGTGTTCAAGTTGTAATAAATGAATCTCTACAAGCAATCTATATTATTCTAGGTTCTTCTAAGTCAAATCAACTCTAGGTCAACTCCGGTCAACAATCTAGTCAAACTAGGTCAAGTGTTGACTTACAGTTGACCTTACAGTTGACTTTTGGTTAACTGGTCAACTCTGGTCAAACAGGATCAATTCTAGTCTAATTATTAAAGATATAAAGTGTACTTCGTTATTCTACGTCAAAACTTACGACACGCAAATCGAGATAAGATGATCAACGGTAAAGCTAATAATCTTATTATAGTGATCCACGTGTCCATCTTGCCAATTTCAGCGATGTGAGATCACTAGAATTGACTGATCTCAGTTCCGTTGTACTAATCCCGAAATACGAATATTATAAGAATTAATTATAATAAAAGGTGATACATAGAGAAACTATCTACAAACATTATCGGATGATGAATTAAACATCGCCAACGTGTCCAGAATAGTCAAATTAGCTAGGATAGCCTACCCATCGGTCCAATTTGGACACAAGGGCAAAAAGGCAATTTCGGGTCAAAACGGTATCCGTGTCGGAGCCGTTTTGCACCGAAAAACGTACAAGAAGACAAGTCTATAAAACATAACAAATTATATGTCCACGAAACCAGAATGACGATACGAACCCAACGGTATATCCAGAATTGGATTCCGTTGACCCGATCTCAATTTGGTCCGTTGACCAGAACTTGGAATTTCGGTTTGCACGAAAATGCGTGCCGGAGCCAATGTTCTCAAAACTCAGCAAACTATATGTCAACGAGTCCAGAATAACGATATAAACTCAACGGTATATCCGGAATTGGATTCCGATGAGCCGATCTCAAAATGACCTGTTGACCCGGATATTGGTATCCGACTTGCACCGAAATGCGTGTCGGATCCAATGTCCACTAAAACCTAGCAAATTATATGTCAACGAGTCCAGAATGACGATACGAACTCAACGGTATACCGGAATTGGATTCCGATGAGCCGGCGTCAAAAAGTCCCGTTGACCCGGACTGTAGGACCCACTTTGCACCGAAATGCGTTCCAGGGCCCACGTCCTCCAAATCTAACAAATTTTATATGAAAACATGCCATAACGATGCCACGAGTCTACTGGTGGTGTCAGAAATGAAATCTGGAGTCCCGTGTTCAAGAATGGAATTTTACAAGTTGGAAATTACGAATTCGGACGGCCAACTTTGGCGTCGAATTCAACCAATCAAACAAGCTCACAATGAAACGAAACTGGAGGAGTAGTAAGAGGGTTATACCAGCTTTGCACAGGAAGTGGTAGCACGCCAAATAAAGCTGCGGTGGAGGAGGTACAAGCTGACGAAGTTGGCTCCACAAAACTGTCCAAAATTTATACAATTTAAACGGTCAACTTGGCGGCCAGTTTTGATGTATCAAACGATAAATTTAACGAATAAAAGTTGACAGGAGTGAAGGTGGATATACCGAGATTGTGACGGTGCGAAAAAATCGCCGATCCAACGGTCAGATTTCTCGAAAATCGTGTACGAAGTTGCTGTGACGGGGCGCCAAAACGGACTTGATTCCGCGCGCGTCACGACGGGAATTCGTGCGAAATGCACGAATCGCCTATACGTCGCGCTGGAGGAGGAGATGGCGGACCCAGGGGGTTGCTTGAGTTCGCCCACCACGGGGGCCCGGCTACGACGGCGGCGGCGCCTGAACGGCGGCCTGCAAGTGCGGCCAATGGCCGTTCCGACCGCCCATGCTGTACTGCTGCTGTCGCAGCGTTGTAGGGGGCTGCGCGGCCCAGCCTGGCCCGACGGAGGCGTGGCGACGCGTGGCCTGGCGCGGCTGGGGCGGCGGCAGTCGAGGGTTGTGGTGGATTAATGTGGTGGTGGCGGTTTAATGGAGATGATATTGATGGTGGTGATGATGGTTATTGAAGAAGAGGAGGAGAAGGTTGGTGGAGCGGCCTACTGGTGGTGGTGGCCGACGGCCTCGGCCAGGAAGGAGGGGAGGTCGGGCTATGGGAGGATGTTGATGGTGATGGAGGGAAGATGATGGTGATGATGGTGGTTGTTGAATAGCTAAGGTGGAGGTTGTATTTATGAAGGATGAGGGAGCTGCTCGGCCTGCTGGCCAGGGTGGTGGCCGGGGCTGAGCTCGGCCAGGGTGGTGCCCGGCCACGACTGATTTCGGGAATGGGGCTGTGGCTGTTTGTGTGTGTGAGGAGTTTGAAAGCTGTAAAGATTTTAGGAAGAAAGAGAGAGAGTGAATAATTAATGAGAGGGAGTGAGTAAAAGAGGGAAGGAGAGAGAAAATCCATCCCTAGAAGTTAGGGCCGGCCAAGGCTAGGGGAAAAATTTGTGAGAGTGTGGGAAAAATGTAGGGTAAGGATTTATGGGGATAAATCCAATGGCTATGATGAAATAAGGATTAGATACTTCCTAGGGATTTTTAATAAGGAAATTTTCCATTAAATATTAAAAATAGGTAGATTGGATATTTAGTATTTTTTAAGGGTAATGAGGTTGAGGGTGTCATGAGAGAGAGTAACATGGAGCTGGGGTTGGGTTCAATCGAGCCGGGTTGGATCAAAACCGGACATGGCGAAATAATCGAATTAAATAGGTGTTGATGATCGTGGATAAATAAGTAGCACGTGGGAATTCCAATAAATGGGACACAAGTGTCGCACGGGTAGTAGGCTCAATGTGGGCCATATCCATATTTGGGGTTGACAGGTTTTGGTCGACAGGGTACCCACAAATCAAGTTGGAAAATGAATGTGACACCGTGGGGTGAAATAAAATCGGGTCACGTGTCAGGAAAGTTGTGTGAAGCAAACGGAGCATAAAAGGGTGTGTCTGAGTGGGACACGAAGGTCATGAGTGAAGAGCATCTCGAGTAGATCATGCACGAGAAGTTGGTTTCAAGGAAATGACCGGTCTTGTGCTCCCAAATTAAAAGCCACGGTAACGTGCTAATAATGATCAAGGAAAAGAGTGGAAAAATTAATTAATGATCAAATGGTCTAATTCGACCCGAAGTTCTGCGAAGCAAAAAGAGTATAAGGGAACAAGTTTGGATGGGACATTATATACCGTCATGAAGGTAATCATGTCCACTACAAAACTCATGAAGAAAGTTTTCAGAGATGAAGATCCCTGACACTCCAAATTTCATACGCACGGGAAAGTACACTTAAAGATAATTAAACAGAATAATTTATTTATTGAAACTAAATCAAGCAGAAAAATTAAAAAAATAAACCCGAAATTCAGGGTGCTCACACGTTAGCCAATTGCTTGGACAGTGCGTCCACCTTCAGTTGAGCCCGCATCTGGTCCTCAGCATAGATTTCCTGCAAGAGATCGTCAAGGCTGATCTCAAGCTTCTTCCTATGCATGTTTGCATAGAACTTACTCCACCCAGCGGGGAGCTTCGAGACAATCCCTCCAACAACAAACTTGTCGGGGAGGGACATCGCCTCGTCTTCCAGCTTCTGTCGCAGATTCAGAAATTCCTTCACCTGCTGCAGCATGGACTTCTCGTCCTCAAGGAGCCATTTGTGATATTTTTCAACCACAAATATCTTGCTCATGTTCTTATCTTCTTCGTACAGTTTCTCCAGAGACTCCCATATGTCTCGGCAACAGTCTTCTTACTGTAGGATTCTGCTAGGAAATCCTCCATAGCATTCAGGATAAGCAGCCTGCAATTGCTATTCTCCCTTCTCCACTTGGCCTGAAGTTTAGTAGCCGCAGTGATTGCGGCAGCAGACCCAACATCTGGAACAGTAGGTTCCTCTTCAAGAAGCATGTGATCAACGTCTCTGAGTTGAAGAGTGAGATAAACCTTCCTCTTCCAGACTTGATAATGCTCTCCATCAAACTTTTCTAACTTACAGAAGTCAGTATTGAGCAGTGAAGCATTAATGTTTTCCATCGTATGATTATAGCTTTGAGATTGTAAGTGCCGGGGCACAATTTTTCGATAGAAAACTGAGAAGATAAAACAATTGTAAGAACAATATTCCAACGCAATACTTCTAGGAAGGTTGCGCAAGTATAACGAAGATCTAAGAAGATCTCGTTACAGCATCATATGATATTACGAGAATCTAAGAAGATTTCGTAATCCACAGCAGCGAAGAAGATGACAGGCGATAGATGGAAAAACTCTTGCTGGTGTGAATGATCACCGTTGCTCAAAGCTATATTCGCCCCCACACGAATAGCTTCCAGGAACCAGCAAGTTCGTCGGAGAACTTTGGAACACTTCTGCTCTTCTGACTCCTCGGATCATATACGGACTCCCGTGCAAAAGCAACGCTGGTGCAAAGCTTCTCTTCTCTCTCACAGCCTCTGTTTACATGTGTTAAGAAACACTTGTAAACTTTATTAACTCTCTGAATATGCTCTGTACTTGTCTGTGAGAGAGAAGAGACATTTTATAGGCCCGAGTAGCAACTGTCCGGTTAGCACAACATTCGGGATGTGGTAAAAACCACTCCGAACGTGCAGTAACCGCTCAGATCATGCACAGGCACGATCTGAAGCAAGTTGCGCACCTTGTGCACCCCGCGCGCCATGCACACCACACGCACTGAGCCACTTGCGCCACCTGCGCGCCCTGCGCACCCTGCGCCACTCCTGCAACTGAGCGCGCACTGGGCACGCCACTGGCGTGCACCTGGTCACGCAACCTGGGCCGCGCACCTGGCCTGCGCAACCTGGCCGCGTGCCTCATGAGCACACCCATGAGCACAATCTGCTGACATGCTAAGTGCAAAGTGAGCCAACAAAACGCCACATTACGTCTCATGAGCCCATGAGCCCGAGTCCGAGTTGCTAAGCCCCTACGGGGCTTAGCTCCCATGGAAATAAATTTTCCAAGAGCAAAACGCATGAATGCTTTCAATTGTTTATTTAGCCTTTTTCCCATTAGAAAAATAACCCCACATGGCACACACATGTGCACCTCCACACCACATGTGCATCTCTAAAATAGCATAGCTAATATATAGAGATACAACTCCTTTGGCCTAGCCGATGTGGGACTAAAATTCCAAATGACAAAGGCCAAAACCCAACATAAGAGGTGGAATATTTGCGTAAGCCTCCTCTAGATCTTCATAGCAAAATAGAACGCCAACTAGCTTGCATGAAATGGTACAAGCTTCAATCCACTTCCACATGTTTTATTAAACAATGTTGCTACGTTACCCACGGTTTTGGCCCGGCAGTCACGTGTCGGCCCTCCATTAGAGGGGAGGGGGGGACAGGATTTTCGGGAGTGGGCTTCAAAGCTTGCACGGGAGGCGGGGGGAAGCGACGGGGGGTGCACGTCGGTCACGGAAGGCGGGGCGAAGCGACAGGGGGTGCACGTCGGTTGCGGTCAAAACTGCAGTCCACACGTTTTGGTTCATTTAAATTTCACATATCTGACCTACAATTATCTTCATTCAACAAGAAAAATAAAACTTGTATATTTCCATACCAAATGTATGGTGAAATTAATCTCCAATCATAAAATCGTAGTTATATTTAGAATAATATCTAACTCTAACTTAACTTTGGGTTATTTGGCAGTATATTCAATCCCTATTAAGCTTGGATCTAGGAAAAAAAAAATGAGTTCACCTTCTTGATTAGAAGTACCCAGACAAAGTGACAATCACTAAGGATTGATGGTTACACAGGTTCAGAAGCTCGAGAAAAATTGACGACCTATGTGAGACCAAAGCCCAAACTTAAAAACTTTTCCTTCCTCCACTTGCGCTCTTCACAATTGTGCTCAGTCTACTTGTTGCTTTCTGCTATCCTTTGTGACACTGATGCTTTCTTTCCAACCTTTTGATTCCTTGCTGATGAATGACCAACTACCTAATAATAGATCTGCATGTTTATAAGGACGCGCCAACATTACACCGATAAATTTATACGTACACATACTGTTGTAAGTAATCTAAAATGAATGAATAATTTTCAATGGTTGTGTCTATTGCAAAAGGTGTTTCCAATTTTTAATGGTTGTGTCTATTAGAAATGTGTGTCCTTTTCAAACTCTGTATGTTCACCTTTTTTGCGTCTCTTTGTCGGTTATAAAAGCATAGTCCTGAGTGTTTGAAACATTCATCCAAACTCATTCACACTTAATCCAGTACCCAATCTGAGAGAGAGAATCTACTTTGCTTGCTTTGTTCAGTTCCTGCGGTTTGAAGTGCTACCAGAGGAGAAGTTTCGTTGTATCCTGGGAGACTAAATCGTCATTCAACCTTAAGCACATGTGTGCGGTGAATATTGCGTTGAGGATATTGAACCAAGTTCAAGCCTCGGTCTCGGTCATAATTTTATTTTTCAGTTTCTAGAATATAGATTGAATGACACATACAACCTTGACATACAATGTACCTTTCACTAGTATCATAGCTTTTGCTTTATATTTCATGTTTTCTATATATATATATAAAAATATATATATATATATATATATATATATATATATATATATATAGGGTCCTTCTACAATACATTCCATGAAAAAATTTGTATCGATACATCCAAAATCTGAACCATTAGATGTTGATCCAATGGTTTGGATTGAGGACAAAAGTCAAAATCAGCATTAAATGATGTTCCCTACTCTATTAATCTGAATCAGCCAGGGCCGGCCCTGGCCCAGGGCGGCCAGGACGACAGCCCAGGGCCCCAAGAAATTTGGGGGCCCAAAAAATTTATTTTTATATACGTATATTAATAATCTTGTACCTAAAATAGAACAAATATGTAACATGATTCTCTTCTAACACAAAATAGTTGTGGTGTAGTGGTTATTAGGTTATACTTCTATACTAGTGGTCCTAGGTTTAATCCTTGCTTGTAACATTTTTTTATTTACTTTTATTTCAGGATTTTTTTTATTATATATGGACCCCATTTATATGGGCCATGTTTTGAAAGTTTGTCCAGGGCCCCCATAAACTCAGGACCGGCCCTGGAATCAGCATTAATGCTGATTTTGACTTTTGATCTCAATCCGAACCATTGGATCAACATCCAATGGTTCAGATTTGAGATGTATCGATACAACTTTTTTCACGAGATGCATTGTAGAATTTTCCATATATATATATATATATATATATATACTAGCAAATGCACGTGATTTGCACGTATAATAATGTATAATAAGAACATTATTCAATTATAATCAAATGTCGTTTCTAATTCATGTGGTTAAGGTGTGAGGTATTCTTTTTGTTTGGTTGAGTTTGACTTTCCATGTTGAATATATATTACCTTTTCCAAAATATATATATATATATATATATATATATATATATATATATATATATATATATATATATATATACTTTCTTTCACTGTAATGTCAAATGAACATGCATGGCGCGCATTATCCAAACTTTTCCTGATGTGTTTCAAAATCAGAATAACCACTTTTTAGCTCTTTTTCCTCAAATGACTGGAATCATCACTTTTCGAAAGTTCAATCAAGCGGGCGTAAGCGTTCCGATGGTCGTAGAAAGTTCCAAAAGCGATTCCTCAAAAATTTGGGTGAGTGTTTCCTCTTTTGAACGAGTAATGTAAATTGTAAGCTGAGTTCCTTTTTGTGTCAAGATGGTTCATCTACCTGTACTCCTTTCCTATGATCTCCTAGTCCTGACTTGCACGGCACCAATGTTTGTTCATCGATCCCTAGCTATATATCACCCTGATTAAGCAACATGTTTCTGATACAAAGGCAGAAACATTTACTTTTCGCTGCACTTTTAAACAAATTAATGAACCCTTTCTTGCCTATGCACTCAATTAACTCAAGTTTCACATTGCTAAGTGATGGACAACTACATTCTCATGATCAGATACCGTTTAATGTGTTTGGATGCTTCATCTGCACTAATTTCTACTTCTAGACTACATACACCTCAAATTCTGCAATCAGTTCTAGAAGAGACCTCAAATTAAGCATTTGATCTCGTGTTTACAAAGTTCAAGACGTGGCCATTCAAGACTAGCAATGTTATTAGTTTTGTGCTACGATTATTTGGAATCAAATCACTTTATCAGAAGATTGTGTTTGAATTCCTGTGCGTAATCTAGCTGATAATGCAGCATTGTTTCTTGGTCACCACTACGGTCGCGTCTTCTTCGCTTGTCACAATCTTAACCAGCTCACTCCCCTAACTTTCCTCGGGCCTACTAGCGAATCCATGTACGGGTAGTAAGAGAGATACCGGCTTTTCTTTTCGTTCTAACTTCATCGTGACACAATCGATCAGTGGCGATTGATATAGTTCAAGCCAGCCTGTTATAAAACTTCTACAGCAATGAGATCCTGTTTCGAATATATTCCTATATAGTTTTGTCCATCGATGACCATTATATGTCAAGATGACACTTCCAAGACTGGTGGTTTTTCTCACAAGGACAAGAGCCAATGCCTTCATCTTCATACATCAGGCCTTTAGACAATGATAGATTGAAATGAAACAGTTCTGAAGTGAACAATTTTGTGTTTGCCTGGATTAATTAGGGAAGGACTGTAGCCATCAAATGACTGTTCATCAAAGTTTTGTGCGAGTTTGGTAATGCTCTGCTCTTTTTCTTATGCAGACATTAGTGCAACAACCTCAGCAACTTACAAGAAACCACCATCAGAACCTCCTATTTAGTTGACTTAATTTCCCTGCCAGGCGAGCCTACGCATTTTTGTGGGTTTATACTGCAATCTAGCCTCAAAAGAAATAGAACAAAATGGATGTCAGTCCATTGTCCTCTCTGCAAGCAGCAGTAACACAAATGGCCCATCAAATGAAGAATTGGGAAACTCCCACATGAATTTTCTGAAAAACCTCAAACTGGGTATAAGTTTCAGTATTTATATTCATCTTCGGTTTGCTATTGTGGATAACTTACAAGACGAGATTGACATTGATAATTTGGATTCATAAGAAAAGGATGAGTGCGATTACTAGCTTATGTTATTGCCGGGGCACAATTTTTCGATGGAAAACTGAGAATATGAAACGATTGTAAAGACAATGTTTCAAATCAACACTTCAAGGAAGGTGATTCTGAATTGCGAGAATCTAAAAAGATTTCGTAATCAACAGCAATCGATCGTAGTACTTCTAAAAAGAAGATACAATCAGAATACTGGCAGCAATGAAGAAGGTGACTGGCGAAAGATGGAAGAACTCCTGCTGGGTTTAATAATCACCGTTGCTCAAAGCTTTATTCGCCCTACACGAACAGCTTTCAGGAACCAGCAAGTTCGTCGGAGAACTTGGAACACTCCTGCTCTTCTGACTCCTCGGATGGACACGAACTCCCGTGCAAAAGCAATGTTGGTGCGGCGCCTTTCCACTCTCTCGAAGGCTGCTGGAATTCGCAAACAAATTCCGATCAGAACCGTGTTAAAGAACACTTCTGAATTCTCTGTTTACTTGTGTTAAAAAACACTTCGTAAACTTTCTGTGGTGGCTTCTATTACTTGTATATCACTAGCCTTGTGAGAGAGAGGATGCCTTATATAGGCCCTGCAGCAACTGTTCAGTTGCCACAAAGTTAGGGTCATGGCAAAAACCACCCCGAACATGTAGCAACCGCCCAGAACGTGCAAACGCACGTTCTGCTGCAAGTTGCGCCAACTGCGCACACCCTGCACTTCGCGCGACAGAGCGCGCACTGAGCTGCGCACACTGCGCGCAATGCACGCATTGCGCAACCTGGACGCGCACCTGGGCAGCGCAACTGGGCTTGCGCAACGTGGCAGCGCAAGTGGCTCGCGCAACGAGCGCAACTAAAGCGCACTATGCGCCTAGCGACGATGCTGACGTGCTAAGTGCAAAGTACGCCAACAAAACGCCACATTACGCCTCACGAGCCCATGAGCCCGAGTCCGAGTCCGAGTCGCTAAGCCCCTAAGGGGCTTAGCTCCCATGGAAATAAATTTTCCAAGAGCAAAAAACATGAATGCTTTCAATTGTTGATTTAGCATTTTTTCCATTAGAAAAATAACCCCACATGGCACACCCATGTGCACCTCCACACCACATGTGCATCTCTAAACTAGCAATGCTAATATATAGAGATACAAGTGCTTTGGTCTAGCCGATGTGGGACTAAAATTCACTTTATAAAAGACCAAAACCCAACAATCCCCCACATATCTCTATATATGAGTATAAGTGTTTCCCACAGTAACTATCCATCATGCATTAGGAGAGATGTCGCTGACGACTTGAATCTTCCAGCATGGTTCAAACAACAGACTATAATACAAGAATGGACTGAGCCTTGAATTCTGCATCATAGCTGAAATTCTTTCCACTCACATAATGTAGTTACATGTGCTTCTGGCTACACATTAAAGGCCCTGTGCCAGCCTGATTTCAGTGTATAATTTTGGGCGTCTACAAGTTTACCCTCAAGAGACGGCCTGATATCTCTTTGTCCATACAATATAGGTGAGTTCAATATAAAGAGACATGGCATGAAGCGCTTTGCGCTTCCCTTGCGGTGCTACGCCGCTATGACATGGCTTAAAGCCGAGGCCTTACCCCGTACCGGAAACCTCATCGTAGTGTCATACTACTGTAGCATGAGACAACCGCCTCTTTGTAGTGCCAAACTACCCAACATGAAGCCTTAGGCTCCCTTGCGGTGTTACGCCGCAACGACATGGCTTGCAAGGCAGAGGCTTTATCCCTAACCGGGTACCTCATCGTGGTGTCGTGCCACTGTAACATGAGGAACTCCTCCTCTTTGTAGTGCTGACTACACCCCTCCTTATTTGAACATACAGCATTAGGATAACTGCCTATTTGCGGTGCTACGCCGCTGTGACTTGGCTAGCAAAGCCGAGGCTTTATCCTATTTCTGGACAGCGCCCCACATATAGGAACCTCATTGTGGAGTCACCCCACTGTAGCATAGAGTTTCACTCCTTGTAGTGCTGCTCTACCGCGCTTCCTGTAAAGCACACCAGACATTCACTCTGCCTGAGAACTCATTAAGGCAATTAAGCCAACCTTCCCACAAGAACCGTTTTCCGCAGAAAACAACAGTAGACAACAGTGGTTATAGGTCCATAACCTCTCCATGCCCAATAGAACATGTACCCACCGTTCCTGATATTTTTCCGATTAGTGGTCCTCCCTTGAACCAAAAGCTAGATGCCTAGTAGATTTTTCTTTGAACTATTAGCATAAAACTTTATGGTAGGAATACAATAATATAATATCAGAATGCCTTCAAACCCATTTTACAAGCTGTGTCATCGATCAGCTGGCGCTTGAGGCCCTAAGTGAACGGATCCGCCAGGTTCTCCTGACTCCAAACATCATTCACTGCAATAACACCTCTCTTGATAAGATCGTGTACTGCCCTGTGCTTCAACCGCACAGCCCTCTTCTTCCCGTTGAAGAGGTCATTTGATGCCACCGCCGCAGTCACCTGGTTGTCGCAGTATATCGGTATCACTGGTATTTGCGCCCCAACCACTAGAAGATCATACATGAGCTTCCGAAGCCAGTCTGCTTCCTCGGCTGCGGTATCAAGTGCAAAGAACTCAGATTCCATGGATGACCGCGAGAGCATAGTCTGCTTATTCGACTTCCATGATATAGCAGCTCCACCCATTGTGAAAATGAATCCACCTATGGACCTCTCGCTCCCCACCTCTGAGCACCAGCTGGCATCACTGAAGCCTTCTACTACCGGCGGATCTCCGTTGTAGTACAGTGCATATGTCTGAGTCTTCTTGAGATATCTCATAACCCGTTTTACAGCTTTCCAGTGTTCAGCACCTGGGTTGCTCGTGAAACGACTCAGCATTCCCACGACGAAAGCTATGTCAGGCCTTGTGGCAGTAGTAGCATACATCAAACTTCCGATTACGCTTGCATACTCCAGCTGCCTGACGCTTTTTCCTGAATTAGGCTTCAGCTTCAGATCACACCCGTACGGCGTATCGATCCTTGGAAGATCCCGATACCCATAACGAGTGATCATTTTCTCAATATAATGAGACTGTGACAGCGCTAGTCCAGTGTCTGTCCGGATGATCTTGATCCCTAAGATCACATCAGCTTCCCCCAAGTCCTTCATACTGAACTTGCTCGAGATGAATTTCTTTGTCTCCGTGACACAGCTCATATCCGTACCTAGGATAAGCATGTCGTCCACGTACAGACAAACGATCACACCTCTTTCATCAGCGAACTTCGTGTAAACACACTTGTCCATCTCGCTTACCATGTAGCCATTTGACCTTATAACTTTGTCAAATTTCTCATGCCACATCTTGGGAGCCTGTTTAAGACCGTACAAAGATTTTACCAACTTGCAGACTTTGTCTTCAAGACCCTTGACGACAAATCCCTCTGGCTGTTGCATATAAATCTCTCGGTCAGCTCGCCATTTAGGAAAGCTGTTTTAACATCCATCTGATGTATCACCATCTTATGCATCACTGCGAGAGAAATCAACATTCTGATGGTAGTCATCCGGGCTACTGGAGCATACATGTCAAAGTAGTCGATTCCCTGCTTCTGAGAAAACCCCTTGGCTACTAGCCTAGCCTTGAACTTGTCAATAGTTCCGTCTGCTTTCATCTTCTTCTTGAATATCCATTTGCATCCGATGGGTTTTGCTCCTTCAGAAAGATCAACCAACACCCAAGTGTTATTGGAGATGATGGATTCGATTTTATTGCCAATCGTCTCCCTCCAGAAAACCGCGTCTCTGGTCTTCATCGTCTCATCATAGGTAAGCGGATCTGCTTCCACATGATAGGTGACAAAGTCACTTCCGAAGTCCTTCGGCCTCCTCATACGCTTAGCTGACGGCTCAGCTTGTTCTGGTTCAATCGTTGTTTCAAGAACAACATCTTCTTGGACCACATCTTCATTGAAGACTTCAGTCTCTGGCGCACCCTCATTGTTCTCTGGTACATCCGCAAGAATAATATTCTTGTGCCTTGCAAATTTGTCTTCAAAATATTCTGTGTCGCGAGATTCAATGATATGATTTGACTCAATATCAAGAAATCTCCGAGCATCACTCTTCTCGGCATACCCCAAGAAGATCGTCTTAGTAGTCCTTGTCCCAAGCTTCTGAATCTTCAGATCTGGAAGCTTGACATATGCCAGACACCCCCACACTCGAATGACATTCAAGTTAGGTCTGACCTTGCTAAAAGGGAAAATCAAAATTCTAGAAGAGTAATTGGCCTGGGAAATTTTACAAACTAATAGAGATAGGAAAATGATCTTTCGAAAACAATAGATAGTAACTATACCTAATCATACAATTAGCCTAAGCTGTGATTGATCATTCCTATATCGCAGGTTCCCAATGGTACTCTAATCCTAGGCACCATTTGGACTGACCTACATAGGCCACCACTAAAAACATGTCACGACCCACTCCCGAATAATCGGACACGAGTCGGACACGCCCAGCCTACGTTGGAAGATACAACGTAGTAAGCTGTACTAAGTATCTAATATCTCAAGTCACATCATGAAATCATATCACAGCATCTAAAATACGTGCTAACCAATAATACAAATCACCATGTCCTATGATATAAAACATCAAATTTAACGGGGTAAACCTGTACAACAAAGTTTCAACCCATCGCTGATCTCCTTGTAGCCTCTAGGCTAGCTAACTATCAACCCGTCCTGTTATCCATAATGCTAAGGTAGAAAGTCTCGACACCAGCAACGTATCCTGTCAGAAAAAGAGCAAAGTACAACCCCGACAAGAAGCTCTAAACAATGTAAACTGAAATACATGAAAAAGAATCACAATATGAATTATGGTACAAGACAAGAATATGAATCTGTGGTACATGAATAACGATGAAACTATAGTACCAGATCCTGAACAATGAACTAGACTATCAGTGTAATATGTATTTGAAATAACTATCAGAGTATGTGACCGACTGGGTAAACAATGAACAAGAGCACATGAATAATGGTACGGCTTAGAGTCCCACGTGTATGATGTGAGACCTAAACTATTAGTCAATGCCTAGCTAAAATAGGATTGGTCACATATCTGTAGTATTTTTCCACCCCAATGTACAAGTAAGAACACTGAACAATGAACAATGAACGATGAACGATGAATAATGAACAATGAACAATCGTGTGTATAACGTGTCAATATGAGAACATGAAGCAAGACAGAAATACAGAGTAAAGGGTTCGAGTCGGTGTACTTACCTTGCTCTTGCAAATCGGATTTGTCTTAATGTTTCCACCTAGAGTTGAGCAAGAATAGGTTAGATTCTATCAATGACATTGTCCAACTATCTCTTATCGAACTATCTATGTACTAGCTATTTATAATATCACTAGCTATCTATAAAACTAGCAATATTACTAATCAAAAGTACAAATAATGTTGGCAAGGAAAATATTGCAATAACTAGAACTTGAAGATAATTTTAGTATTAATAACATAGTTTTGGGTAAATACTATTTGTAACCAAAATATACATTTAATTAAACAAAACCTTATACTAATATTTATAGATATAATCAATTTAAGTTCTCAAAATATATTAAAATTGAATTTCAAACTTTATAGAAATATTAGTTAGTGATATAACTAAAATTTAATCATTAATCAATTATTTAGAAAACATAGTTAGCCCCATAAGATTTAAAAAAAATTAAAATATATATTAGTCATAGCAAAATTATTGACTATCTATATTAGTAATCTTACTAAAATAAAAATACACATAAATTATTTCTTCATGTTAACTAAATTATTAATAATAATAATACAACAATATCTATATATAATCAATTTAATAATAATAATAAACTTTAAATGTAACAAGCTCAGCACTCAATGTGCTGCTCTACGAAGAAGAAAGAAAGAAAGAATTAAAATAAAGTGAAAGAGGATAGAAGAGAGAGTGGGCAGAGAAAAAGAGATTTCGAGAAAGGAAAGAGAAACACTGAGAGACTCACCAGTCCGTCCGGGTGGCGGAGACCGCTGACGATGAGAAAGGAAGAAGCTCATCCTGCGAACGTCGTCGCTCTGCAAGGAACGATAGGGTCCGGTCGCACACTGCGCCACCCACGACTCGAGGACAAGGCGGAGGAGGCGGACGCAGGCGCGGCTAGGCTGTGAGTCAGAGTCTGATGCATCAGATCTGAAGGTCGATCGAGACGCTGAGCCGACAGATCTGGAGCCGACAGTGAGATCAAAGAAGGTGCGGCTCGATTGACTCCATACGGTGGCTCGACTTCGTCCGGTATTCTAGTCGAGGAGGAGGTGACGCTTCTAGAACAGATGCGTCAGGGAGACTCGGATCTGACGGTGGCTGCTGAAAGGCTCTGGTGAATGGGCGTTAGATGTGTTGCCGGTAGTGGGATCGGTCGGAAATCCGGTGGAGTTTTGAGAAGCAATGGCGGAGGTGCCGAACAGAGGAGAAAATAGGAGGAGGTGCGGTGTTGGCTCGATGCTGGTGGTGGTGGAAGTGATGGCCGGGACTTGTGGTGACGACTGACGGGATGATCAGAATTTGGGAGGGTAGCCAGGTTGCGATGGTCGGGAGGACGGTGATGGTGTGGACTGGCGGTAGTGTTGGTGGCGGGGTGTGGTGAGCGCCCACCATGAAATGGAAGTCGACAGAGATCCTTTGGAAGGAGGAGAGGAAAAGGACCTCGACAAGATCCGCTGGAGACGCATGGTGGTCGATGGCCGAAGTCGGAGATGCTCGTGGGAAACTGGACAGCAGTGGTAGAAATGGTGATCAAAGTGTGCTGGTGAACATGGACATGGTAGAGGAGGGAATTGATTTTTGAGTTTTTCTGCAGGGATTGTATTAAATGTCCCAAATATTAATAGGAAGGAAGAAGTAGAGTGGAGTGTTCCACAAGTAGAGTGGCACTAATGTAAATAAAGATAGATCTAGGGGTGGCGGTGGAGAGGGCTAACTAACCATAACTAATTACTAACAAACTCTAACTAATTTCTTAACTAGCAACTAGTTTATTTTATTTATAACTAACTATATTATTAACTATTCTTAACCAAGGCACCTGCCAACAGTCCAAGAAATTCTTGGTAGGCTCATTAATGGGTTAAATCAAATGAAGTTACAATCTAATAATAGCACCTTGATTTAAATCTAGATAAATACTTTTAGAGAAATGAATATATTAGTTCATAAAATGTCAATATTAAAATAAAAAATAAGATTTTAAATTAAGGAAAAATAATTTATCACTAGAAAATTTTTAAAATTATAAATTCCGAATCGTGGTAGTTACAAATCTACCCCCTTACAAAAATTTCGTCTCCAAAATTTCAAATAGCACAATAAAACTATTTAAAATTTACCAAACACGAGAATTTGAACGATTAAAATTTAAATATAGAATCAAAATTTAAACACGACTATTAGAGTCAAGATGTCTAAAATCCAACCATGGTAAAACAATACAAAATAATTAGTCATAATTAAATTCCAATCAAAACTTTTGGCATAGAGAAAAATAATGCAAAACTGATATAGTTATAATTAGAGCCTAAATATCATCAAGAGTTTGTGTCATAAATCCAAGAGGAAATCGTTAGCATAATTATCATGACATCGTCTAGAATTCAAATCATTTAAACATGATCAAAATGATATACTCATAAAAATTCTAAATGTGACCAAGGTTAAAACTGTGACTTAAGTCCAAGAAGAAATCTTTTAGCATTGCTAGCATGGTTATGACCAATTTTAAATCATTTAAACACGAGTTAGTAAGAACATGCTCAAATTATTTATGCTTGATGAAATTGCAACTAATAGGGTCATAAGTGCTAAATATGTTTGTAGAAATGATATGACTAAGAATAAAGCAAAGGAATTTAAATTTTTAGCATTTTCAGAAATCAAATTTAACCTGAACAAAATCAAGGGACGATCAATATTTGAAATAAAATCTGGCCACGATAAAATTCCATAAATATGCTTTAAAGAATCATCTAGATATGGCATAATTATCAGTAAAATCTGGTATATAATTTTATTGAAAACATGATAGTAACTATAGGGATAGGAGAAAATCAAATCATGATTTAGAAAAATCATACGTAAAATTTAGGGAAATGAAACATTGGTTATAAGATAGGATATGCACGAAAATAATAACTTTATAACCTAATCACCTTCAAATCAATCACAAACTTCTATAATCTGTACTCCCTCAAAACTTATCACTAATTTGCCTACCCCAGGTTCTCTTTTACTATCTTAACTATCCTTGTCAAAATGTCTATCCTCCAAAGGTACTAAAATGAGCTATGAAACCTATCTATATTTTCCTCCGTATCTATATAACTATCAACTCTATCAACTATCAACATATACACATATACACATACATCCCTAATATTTATATTGACTATCTAATATATATATATATATATATATATATATATATATAGCTGTCAACATACGGAACTTATCAGCAAGATACATTTAATACTCTAGAGTCAAATCATAAAAGAGATTAGTCAGCAAGGGTGGAAAGGATGGTCCCAAATGAGCTTATAAGAAAAATCAAGGAAGATCTTATAGGAACTATATGGTAATAGGAATAAGTGTTGAAACTTGAATCAGACCATAAGATTTTGAATAAGAAAAAAGTTTAAACATTTCAAGAAAATTTCTAGTAAAGTCGTCAATGGCGATAAGCGATCAAACATGATAATCATGAATATAGTCTCAATAATATCCGGAAGTCAAACATATCCGAAGTCACTTCGCCTAGATTTCATGCCCCGCCAGTGTAGTATACATCTGGCTGCATTGAACCTTTGGTGTCCATGACTCCTATAATGATAGATCATCGAATATTCTATCAACCTTATTCAGGATTGCGCCGAGACAACTCAAGAGATCAAAACATTATGAATTTAGAACATAGCCTCAATAATATCCGAAAACCTATGAATACCTGAAATTACTTTGACTTAGAGTCCATGCCTCACCAGTGCGCAGCTGGCTGCAGTAAACGCGCGGTCTCCATAATCCAAATAAATGACTGCAGTGCGCATCTGCCACGTCATAATAGATCGTCGAATATTTTTTTCAACTTTGTCCCTAGGAATTCTAAAGGAGTTTATGAAAATTTGAAGGAGTTCTAAAGGTCCTAACAATGATAGAGAGTGAGGTAGGTATCTGTCCCTTAAGAAAACTAAGAGGTTATCAGCGTAGTATATGTACAGTAGATATCAAATCTTCAAAATCAAGAGATCAATTACCAATAGAGGAATCATTGACTGAAAATCAAGAAGAGTATATATTCTTCTACGTTACCTCTATTGAGAACATAAATATGTGGACTTGATCAAACCTGATTCTAACTCATAGAAATAGCAACTTCAAGTTGAGTGGGAGAACTAGTGAGAATATTTTTTTTTGTCTCTAGAGAATTGCCTAAGGAATGTCGACCAATAACGAAAAATAATTCCTTAAGGTCAACAAACAAGTTTGGGAAACTAAATAGACAAGTTGGGGATAAATAGTTAATCTAAGAACCTTATGATAGAATATCTGAATTTGTCAAAGAAAGTCAGATTGAAGTAGTCTAACAAAAACAACGAAGGAATTGAAGGGTTTGGGAAAATTAGTCATTAATGAGAGGTTTGCTAAAAGCGAAAATCAAAATTCTAGAAGAGCAATTGGCCTGGGAAATTTTACAAACTAATAGAGATAGGAAAATGATCTTTCGAAAACAATAGATAGTAACTATACCTAATCATACAATTAGCCTAAGCAGTGATTGATCATTCCTATATCGCAGGTTCCCAATGGTACTCTAATCCTAGCCACCATTGGACTGACCTGCATGGGCAACCACTAAAAATATGTCACGACCCGCTCCCGAATAATCGGACACGAGTCGGACACGCCCAGCCTACGTTGGAAGATACAACGTAGTAAGCTGTACTAAGTATCTAATATCTCAAGTCACATCATGAAATCATATCACAACATCTAAAACATGTGCTAACCAATAATACAAATCACCATGTCCTATGATATAAAACATCAAATTTAAAGGGGTAAACCTGTACAACAAAGTCTCAACCCATTGCTGATCTCCTTGTAGCCTCTAGGCTAGCTAACTATCAACCCGTCCTGTAATCCATAATGCTAAGGTAGAAAGTCTCGACACCTGCAACGTATCCTATCATAAAAAGAGAAAAGTACAACCCCGACAAGAAGCTCTAAACAATGTAAACTGAAATGCATAAAAAAGAATCACAATATGAATTATGGTACAAGACAGGAATATGAATCTGTGGTACATGAATAACGATGAAACTATAGTACCAGATCCTGAACAATGAACTAGACTATCAGTGTAATATGCATTTGAAATAACTATCAGAGTATGTGACCGGCTGGGTAAACAATGAACAAGAGCACATGAATAATGGTACGGCTTAGAGTCCCACGTGCACGATGTGAGACCTAAGCTATTAGTCAATACCTAGCTAAAATAGGATTGGTCACATATCTGTAGTATTTTCCCACCCCAATGTACAAGTAAGAACACTGAACAATGAACGACGAACGATGAACAATGAACAATGAACAATCGTGTGTACAATATGTCAATATGAGAACATGAAGCAAGACAGAAATACAGAGTAAAGGGTTCGAGTCGGTGTACTTGCCTTGCCCTTGCAAATCGGATTTGTCTTAATGTTTCCACCTAGAGTTAAGCAAGAATAGGTTAGACTCTATCAATGACATTGTCCAACTATCTCTTATCTAACTATCTATGAACTAGCTATTTATAATATTACTAGCTATCTATAAAACTAGCAATATTACTAATCAAAAGTATAGATAATGTTGGCAAGGAAAATATTGCAATAACTAGAACTTGAAGATTATTTTAGTATTAATAACATAGTTTTGGGTAAATACTATTTGTAACCAAAATATACATTTAATTAAACAAAACCTTATACTAATATTTATATATATAATCAATTTAAGTCTCAAAATATATTAAAATTGATTTTCAAACTTTATAGAAATATTAGTTGGTGATATAACTAAAATTTAATCATTAATCATTTATTAAGAAAACATAGTTAGCCCCCATAAGATTTATAAAATATTAAAATATATATTAGTCATAGCAAAATTATTGCCTATCTATATTAGTAATCTTACTAAAATAAAAAATACACATAAATTATTTCTTCGTGTTAACTAAATTATTAATAATAATAATACAGCAATGTCTATATATAATCAATTTAATAATAATAATAAACTTTAAATGTAACAAGCTCAGCACTCAATATGCTGCTCTATGAAGAAGAAAGAAAGAAAGTATTAAAATAAAGTGAAAGAGGATAGAAGAGAGAGAGTGAGCAGAGAAAAAGAGATTTCGAGAAAGGAAAGAGAAACACCGAGAGACTCACCAGTCCGTCCGGGTGGCAGAGACAGCCGACGATGAGAAAGGAAGAAGCTCATCCTGCGAAAGCCGTCGCTCTGCAAGGAACGATGGGGTCCAGTCGCACACTGCGCCACCCACGACTCGAGGACAAGGTGGAGGAGGTGGACGCAGACGCGGCTAGGCTGTGAGTCAGAGTCTGATGCATCAGATCTGAAGGTCGATCGAGACGCTGAGCCGACAAATCAGTAGCCGACAGTGAGATCAAAGCAGGTACGGCTCGATCGACTATACACGGTGGCTCGGCTTCGTCCGGCGTTCCAGTCGAGGAGGAGGTGACGCTCCTAGAACAGATGCGTCAGGGAGACTCGGATCTGACGGTGGCTATCGAAAGGCTCTGGTGAATGGGTGTTAGATGTGTTGCCGATAGTGGGATCGGTCGAAAATCCGGTGGAGTTTTGAGAAGCAATGGAGGTGCCGAACAGAGGAGAGAATGGGAGGAGGTGAGGTGTTGGCTCGATGCTGGTGGTGGTGGAAGTGATGGCCGGGACTTGTGGTGACGACTGACAGGATGATCGGAATTTGGGGGGTAGCCAGGTTGCGATGGTCGGGAGGACGGTGATGGTGGGTACTGACGGTTGTGTTGGTGGCGGGGTATGGTGAGCGTCGACCATGGAATGGAAGTCGACAGAGATCCATTTGGAGGAGAGGAAAAGGACCTCGATAAGATCTGCTGGAGACGCATGGCGGTCGATGGCCGGAGTCGGAGATGCTCGTGGGAAACTGGACAGTAGTGGTAGAAATGGTGATCAAAGTGTACTGGTGAACATGGACATGGTAGATGAGGGAATTGATTTTTGAGTTTTTCTGCAGGGATTGTATTAAATGTCCCAAATATTAATAGGAAGGAAGAAGTAGAGTGGAGTGTTCCATAAGTAAAGTGGCACTAATGTAAATAAAGATAGATCTAGGGGTGGTGGTGGAGAGGGCTAACTAACCATAACTAATTACTAACAAACTCTAACTAATTTTTTAACTAGCAACTAGTTTATTTTATTTATAACTAACTATATTATTAATTATTCTGAACCAAGGCACCTGCCAACAGTCCAAGAAATTCTTGGTAGGCTCATTAATGCGTTAAATCAAATAAAATTATAATCTACTAATAGAACCTTGATTTAAATCTAGATAAATACTTTTTGGGAAATGAATAAATTAGTTCATAAATTTTAATATTAAAATAAAAAAATGTGATTTTATAAGGAAAAATAATTTATCACTAGAAAATTTTCAAAAGTATAAATTTTGAATCGAGGTTGTTACAACAAGTGTTTCAACGATGTGCATGTATCTATCTTACAGAATTATCCTCAAATGGATATGGATCTAAATTACTATCTGCGGAATCATTTTTGGATGTACAACCGTTATCCTGATGACATGTGTGGTGTGCGGGATGAATTCAGAGAGGGTGTACAGCAGTTCCTGCAGTTTGCCAAGGCATTCCCTTAGTACATGGATGGTACCAAAATTGAGTGTCCGTGTGTGAGATGTCGCAACTTGAAATATCATTCAGAAGTGGAAGTAACGTATCATTTATACTCGAAGGGTTTCACGCCGAATTACTATCAGTGGAGCTCGTACGGAGAACTTGTGTCTTTAGCATCGAAGTATGAGACTTATGTGCATGTCCACAACCAAGTTGCTTACGACGATGGGTTGGTGAACATGGTTTTTGACGCGATAGGGCCTAGTTTCGATCTGGACAATCATGATGCACCTGAGGAGGCACCGAACGCCGATGCTGCAAAGTTCATGGAGTTTCTGGAGAATGCAAGGACTCCATTATATCCTGGTTGTGTGGATCATTCACCATTGGAGGTGGTTATAAGATTGTTGAGCATCAAGTTCGATTTTAATATGTCGCAAGATTGCTATAATCGAGTTATAGAGTTGATTATAGAAATATTGCCTGAGGGTGCTAAGTTGCCTAAAGACTTTTTCCTATCTAAGAGGATGGTGAGATCATCCTGGATGGGATATGAGAAAATCGATGCATGCCACAACGGGTACATGTTGTACTACAAAGACGACAAGGATGAAGATGCCTGCAGATTTTATGGTGCTGATCACTACAAGGTCAGTGGTAGAGGAAAGACTGTCGGTGAAAGGAAGCCTACCAATTCGATGCACTACTTTTCATTGACGCCGCAGTTGCAGCGGTTGTTTATGGTGAAGAAAACTGCAGAAAACATGAGTTGGCATAAGCGAGAACAGACCGAAGGAGTGTGGGATCACCCATCAGCTGGAGAAGCATGGAAGCACTTTGATCGAGAGTATCCCGATTTTGCTTCTGATCCGCGTAATGTCATATTGGGTCTCTGCTCCGACAGTTTTACACCATTCGAACTTTCAGGATCCCAGTATTCGTGTTGGCCTGTGATCGTCACTCCGTACAATCTATCGTCTTGGATGTGCATGAAGACTCCGTATATGTAAAACCCCTATTTTTTAAAAATTATTTTTATTATTTTATTAGACTTTAAATTTAATTTATACAATTTATATTTTTTTATTAATTATTAAAAATGACCTTAGCCATTGTTGTGTTTTGAGCACAAGACGACCATGAAATTTGGCACGAAAAATGTAGCAGTGTGCTTTGACCAGTATATTAGCCATGTCGTGGGAGGCCTAGCCATAGTTCAGTCCGAACTAGGAAAACCAGGCCGAGCTGTGAAATAACGCATTTAAAATATTTTATTTAGATATTATTTAATATATTGTTTTTTTTTATGACCCGGTTGGACCAAACCAGCCCGAACTGGGCCCGGACCGAACCCAAGCCCACGTAAGCATGTAGTGTGACCAAATGAGGCCATGTAGGCATATTTTATGTATATACAAATATTTTCTAAATTATTTTAGAATTTTATGTGAAATTTCTAATTATTTAATTATTCGTACTATTATTGGTATTTTATTATTAAATAATATTGTGCAATATTTGTACTTATTTTTGGACCCGGATAAGGGTGTGCGGTATAAGTTCACCCATTGGAAAGATTTTATTAATTTATTATTATTAAAATTTATTTTGCGAAGATTTAATAAACATGTTGTCTTATTTAGATATTATTATTATTTTGAGATTGATTTATTAAGGATTGAATTTATATATATATATGTAGATATGTTTAAATATATTAAATATTTGGATATGTGACATCTAAATTATTATTTGGATTTAAATAGATTTAAAAAGATTTTTTATGGATATATACATATATATATTTATAGGTAGGTATAAGTACTAAAAGATTTAGATAAAAGCAAAAGAAAAGAAAAAAAATATATATATATAATAATTTAACTAAGGGTGGGTGGTCGGCCACACCACCCAACCCACGAAATGAGCAGCAGCTGCCCACGGAAAAAAGAGGGAGGGGGGGGGGGGGGGACCCAACACGCTGAGCCACAGCAACTTGGCCGAACTTTTTTTTTTCCTTAACATATATATACATGTATATATATGTTTTAAAGGAAAATCCAAACCCTAATTTCTTTTCCATCTTCTTGCTCCTCTCTCCTCCATCCTCCTCCCTTTCCTCGGCGTGCGTGCCCAACCTCGCCGGAGCGACAGCAGTTTCGCCTCCCGGTCGTCACGACGACGACAACAACAACAGTTTTCCACTTTAAGGTATCCCACTTCCCCGATCGATATCTCCCTCATTTTAAATCTATTTTTAAATCCGTAAATTCGTGTAGAAAGTCCACATGACCCTCTATCATCCCCTTCAAATAGATTTATATATTCCACAATAAATTTCAGTTTTAATTAAATTGAAAATCTTGAAAAATCAGTTTTTATAAACCTTAAAACCCCGTACGACGTACGTCCCGACAAACCGGGCGACCGCGTCGCAAACCGAGAGTATCGAAAGGTCCGTATCAACTTTGCGGACGTGCGGGCTTTGACGGAATTCAAATTGGTTGCATGTGCGCGACGAATTTGACCCGTATCCGTCAAATTTTCTCGTATCGGGCTTTTCGGAATTTCCCAATTACTTTGTGCACACTCTTCAAATCGCGACGAAACTTGCGCCATTAGACTCAAAATATTTTTCTGGTCCTGTGAGCCAGGTTTGGTCCGATTCTGAGACCGTTGATCGGGACGCTATTTTGGCGGGCCCACAATCCCACTCACGGGCGATTTTGTGCACAGCCCACCGGAATCCAAAATTGGACATACCGTTGGGTTCGTCTCAACAAAACAAATCCGTAGACATGTAGTTTGACGACTTTAGAGACCGTAGGTTCTGGCGCATATTTCGGTGCAAAGCGGGTCCAACGGCGGACATTGTTTTGACCCAAAATTACAATTTTGCCCCTGTTCCAGAATTTAACTTTTGGACAGGCGTTTCCTAGGCATATCTTTTATTCCAAACTCGTTCGTGATGTTTGTTGCAGCATCCGGAGTCATCTGCGGAATTTGGCTTTTCTTGCTTCGTTTATTTGTCTGTTCGAGCTACTGGATTATTCTCTTTTGCACATAACCTCAGGCAAGACACCTTGCCATGTGCTGTTTATTTATTTTAGCTCATATTTCATGCATTATTTATTTTCTTTAGGCAAAATAAACTGTGATACATAGCATAACCTGTTAGAACTTACTGTTCATTTATATTTCCTGCTATGTATTATTTTTTTTACCCATTAAACCTAGATTTAAGGGACCACCCTTGTGTGTTGCATTCATGGCCTTGACACGTTGTACCATGAAGTTGTGTGTCGCATGTAGGATACGAATGTACGTGATTGGCTGGCCACCAGTACGTACAAGCCGTGCGATAGGAATAACCGCTAATAGAGGTTGCATGCTTAGTTTGACTTAGCGGTTAATAGAGGATTTATGTTGTGGATACAACATAATAGGCATTGGGTAGGAAGAACAGTTTCTTAATGTATGGGTCATATATGTACTGTCCTGATTGCCGGTTATCTCCAATGGGAGGTACGGTCCTGATAGCCGGTTATCTCCAGTGGGAGGTACGGTCCTGATTGCCGGTTATCTCCAGTGGGAGATACGGTCCTGATTCCTGATATTCCTGATCCGGCCCATGCGTCAAAGGTTTGTTCTTATTGCATTCACTATAGTATGGTTAGGTACCCTATTACATGTATCCCTTATTTATTTGAACAATATTTATTCTGTTTATATGGCATGATATTATGTGTCTTGTTACGTCCCTCTGAGGACCTGTTTATCTCGCCAGGTGTGTGATATTGTCTTTCGCAGGTGTTCTAGTTGTAGCCGTGTTCATCGCTATTTCTTCGAGGATGATTGCACTTGGATCGTCTTCGATTCGCTCGCCAAAATTATTTCATTTCCCATATATTTTTCTTACTTGTTGGTAGTGGATTTGTCTCCGCCCAACATATTGTATCAAGACAATTCTTTATCATTATATGATATCTTTTATTTTTGGGTGGATGAGATTAGTTATGGTTCTACTGCATTTTACAGCTTATGTATCCATACGAGGTTTCCATATATTGGAGTATACTTCGTAGGAATACAACTGGCATGGCGATATATCTAGTCCTACGTATTTTGGGACTGGGGCGTTACATGTTTTTGTGGTGGCCCATGCAGGTCAAGATAAATTGTTTGGTTACTTTACCGTACCAAGCAAGCCTGCGAATAGGATTAGAAGTCTAGGATCTCATCCACATACTTGACCTCCTATCTCGATTCCATCTTCAAACTCTCACTTGACTCATTGATTGCATCTTGCTTGATCCTTCTATCGTAAATCTCATCTTTCCACGGGCTGGGGACGAAATTGTTGGAGGAAACACAAGTTAAAATATTAATGGTGGGCCACAAAGGTAGCCCTAATGAGTTAGAAGTATTCCACACTAATTGCCATGTCACTTATGACCATGATAGTAGTATATACATAAGTGTTGTTAGTCATCTACCCAGCTATGTGACTGTATTTCCACCTCGACTTACTCGACCTTCCTTCAATTCTAGATCTTTTTAATTGCGACCTTCTAACCCATTTGCAATTTGAATAATGAGTTAATGGTTCCTTAACTGTATTCATCTAGAAGACTATCTTCTCACTAGAACGGTGTCCCTAAATTATTATTTTACTGGATTCGTTAATTAATTTTATTTCATGCTTTAACTTGATCTTCTTTATTTTTGTGCATTAATTATCACCTCGTGAACTCCCACTTTCTATTTTTGATCTTCTGGCGTCCCCTACCGTGACTTGTATATTTGGAGTACAACACTAGACTTTTCCTTCCAACAAATTTTATATGTAAATCTTGGACAAGCCCACCTTCATGTAGATATATCATGTCCCACTAAAACACGTCTCCTTGTACTCTATTTTTTGATATGACCTTCTTGTCAAAATGGCTAAACTATAATATGTACCATGATATCGATATATTTTTCAACCACGGATAGGGATTCAACCTCGACTCAATTCTTTCGACCCGATATGTGTTTTGTTCTACTTAATTCCTTAAATGCTTAAATTTGTGCTTTATCTTGATTGTTTGACCCATTGTCCCATCACACTACTAGCTTAACTCTTGTAAGTTGGGTAGAATACCTCACAGCCCAACAAAGCCTTTGTCCTTGTGACCCATATTGATAAGTTTACTTAGACTATAGAATCTGAAGGATTCTAACCCATTAGCCAACCAAGCCATAAGCAAGCAAACACTAGGACGATTGCATAGGCCCACACTTCGGGCAAGACTTGATTTTAAAAAGATCTTGGACTATTTAAAATTTTCTTCATCAGTACCTCCCTTGCTCATAATTTGACTATCTCATGCTGCTAATGTAGCTTCAGTTTTGCAAGCTTATTTCGTTATCAAGCTTGATCATGACATATTTTATTGGGTGCACCCACTAACATATTGTCTAATCAGAACCGGTGTATGTTGGTCTGATCAACCTATTGCACTTTGGTTCGCTTTTCATGTATTATTCTACGTGGATAGAGACATAGTTAAACTTGCCTTAGAGTCTCATCCGCGATAGCATTGACAACTCTCATTTAAATTATTTCCGTCGCCTATGAACCACGTATTCGTACTCGATAGCATCGTCCTTGAACTCTTTATTGTTTTTACTTTACTTATATTAGAAAGACCAGGCACTGTGCATGATAGATAGATGCAAGATATCACCTTTCGTTTCCTATCAGTTGTTTCAACACGAATTTAGATAGCTACCGACCCACTCATATGGCTATATCCTCACCTTAAACTCTTCTTCTCCCCAATCCTAGAAATTTTATTGTGCCCTTCCAACCCCTCTTGAACGCACGAGAGTGATTCTAATCATCACTTAATCAAACCCTCGACCAAGACGATAAGTATCCAGTTCTTCCTTAAGGAATCACATCTCCTAAATGTCTAATTTATTCTCTTTGGCCTACTCAATTCCTTACTGTTCTCTAAAATTGGATATTCAAAATTTTGCTACCTCTATTAGAAACCCTTATTCAATTCCCTAACCATGATATATTTTTGTATATATCGACTCCACAATTTTCTATTGCATGGTGGTGTTAAACGCCGTTATATCGCCTCCTGCAAAATTTAATTGCATTTTGTTATTGACGAACTCTTCCTATCCCTCAACCCTATCTACCCTATTAATCCTAAATTTCGAGGACGAAATTCTTATAAGTTGGGTAGGATGTAAAACCCCTATTTTTTTAAAATTATTTTTATTATTTTATTAGACTTCAAATTTAATTTATACAATTTATATTTTTTATTAATTATTAAAAATGACCTTAGCTATTGTTGTGTTTTGAGCACAAGACGACCATAAAATTTGGCACAAAAAATGTAGCAGTGTGCTTTGACCAGTATATTAGCCATGTCGTGGGAGGCCTAGCCATAGTTCAGTCCGAACTAGGAAAACCAGGCCGAGTTGTAAAATAACGCATTTAAAATATTTTATTTAGATATTATTTAATATACTGTTTTTTTTTATGACCCGGTTGGACCAAACCAGCCCGAACTGGGTCCGGACCGAACCCAAGCCCATGTAAGCATGTAGTGTGACCAAATGGGGTCATGTAGGCATATTTTACGTATATACAAATATTTTCTAAATTATTTTAGAATTTTATGTAAAATTTCTAATTATTTAATTATTCATACTATTATTGGTATTTTATTATTAAATAATATTGTGCAATCTTTGTACTAATTTTTGGACCCGGATAAGGGTGTGCGGTATAAGTTCACCCATTGGAAAGATTTTATTAATTTATTATTATTAAAATTTATTTTGCGAAGATTTAATAAACATGTTGTCTTATTTAAATATTATTATTATTTTGAGATTGATTTATTAAGGATTGAATTTATATATATATGTAGATATGTTTAAATATATTAAATATTTGGATATATGACATCTAAATTATTATTTGGATTTAAATAGATTTAAAAAAAAAATTTATGGATATATACATATATATGTATAGGTAGGTATAAGTACTAAAAGATTGAGATAAAAGCAAAAGAAAAGAAAAGAAAATATATATAATAATTTAACTAAGGGTGGGTGGTCGGCCACACCACCCAACCCACGAAATGAGCAGCAGCTGCTCACAGAAAAAAGAGGGGGGGGGGGGGGGGGGGACCCAACCCGCTGAGCCACAACAACTTGGCCGAACTTTTTTTTTTTCCTTGACATATATATACATGTATGTATATGATTTAAAGGAAAATCCAAAACCTAATTTCTTTTCCATCTTCTTCCTCCTCTCTCCTCCATCCTCCTCCCTTTCCTCGGCGTGCGTGCCCAACCTCGCCGGAGCGACAGCAGTTCCGTCTCCCGGTCGTCACGACGATGACAACAACAACAGTTTTCCACTTTAAGGTATCCCACTTCCCCGATCGATATCACCCTCATTTTAAATCTATTTTTAAATCCATAAATTCGTGTAGAAAGCCCACATGACCCTCTATCATCCCCTTCAAATAGATTTATATATTCCACAATAAATTTCAGTTTTAATTAAATTGAAAATCTCAAAAAATCAGTTTTATAAACCTTAAAACCCCGTACGAGGTGCGTCCCGACAAACCGGGCGACCCCGTCGCAAACCGAGAGTATCGAAAGGTCCGTATCAACTTTACGGACGTGCGGGCTTTGACGGAATTTAAATTGGTTGCGTGTGCGCGACGAATTTGACCCGTATCCGTCAAATTTTCCCGTATCGGACTTTTCGGAATTTCCCAATTACTTTGTGCACACTCATCAAATCGCGATGAAACTTGCGCCATTGGACTTGAAATATTTTTCTGGTCCTGTGAGCCAAGTTTGGTCCGATTCTGAGACCGTTGATCGGGACGAAATTTTGGCGGGCCCACAATCTCACTCAACGGGCGATTTTGTGCACAGCCCACCGGAATCCAAAATTGGACATACTATTGGGTTCGTCTCATCAAAATAAATCCGTAGACATGTAGTTTGACGACTTTAGAGACCGTAGGTTCTGGCGCGCATTTCGGTGCAAAGCGGGTCCAACGGCGGACATCGTTTTGACCCGAAATTACAATTTTGCCCCTGTTCCAGAATTGAACTTTTGGACAGGCGTTTCCTAGGCATATCTTTTATTCTAAACTCGTTCGTGATGTTTGTTGCAGCATCCGGAGTCATCTGCGGAATTTGGCTTTTCTTGCTTCGTTTATTTGTCTGTTCGAGCTACTGGAGTATTCTCTTTTGCACATATCTCAGGCAAGACACCTTGCCATTTGCTGTTTATTTATTTTAGCTCATATTTCATGCATTATTTATTTTCTTCATGCAAAATAAACTGTGATACATGGCATAACCTGTTAGAACTTACTGTTCATTTATATTTCCTGCTATGTATTATTTTTCTTACCCATTAAACCTAGATTTAAGGGACCACCCTTGTGTGTTGCATTCATGGCCTTGACACGTTGTACCACGAAGTTGTGTGTCGCATGTAGGACACGGACGTGCGTGATTGGCTGGCCACCAGTACGTACAAGCCGTGCGATAGGAATAACCGCTAATAGAGGTTGCATGCTTAGTTTGAATTAGCGGTTAATAGAGGATTTATGTTGTTGATACAACATAATAGGCATTGGGTGGAAAGAACAGTTCCTTAATGTATGGGTCATATATGCACTGCCCTGATTGTCGGTTATCTCTAATGGGAGTTACGGTCCTGATAGCCGGTTATCTCCAGTGGGAGGTACGGTCCTCATTGCCGGTTATCTCCAGTGGAAGATACGGTCCTGATTCCTGATATTTCTGATCCGGCCCATGCGTCAAAGGTTTGTTCTTATTGCATTCACTATAGTACGGTTAGGTACCCTATTGCATGTATCTCTTATTTATTTGAGCAATATTTATTCAGTTTATATAGCATGATATTATGTGTCTTGTTACGTCCCTCTGAGTATCTGGTTATCTCGCCAGGTGTGTGCTATTGTCTTTCGCAAGTGTTCTAGTTCTAGCCGTGTTCATCGCTATTTCTTCGAGGATGATTGCACTTGGATCGTCTTCGCTTCGCTCGCCAAAATTATTTCATTTCCCTTGTATTTTTCTTACTTGTTGGTAGTGGATTTGTCTCCGCCCAACATATTGTATCAAGACAATTCTTTATCATTATATAATATCTTTTATTTTTGGGTGGATGAGATTAGTTATGGTTCTACTGCATTTTACAGCTTATGTATCCATACGAGGTTTCCATATATTGGAGTATATTTCGTAGGAATACAGCTGGCATGGCGATGTACCTAGTCCTACGTATTTTGGGACTGGGGCGTTACAGTATATGTTCCTCACCATTATTATCCCAAGTTCGAACAATCCGAAAAGGAACATCGATGTGTATTTATAGCCATTGATTGATGAGTTGAATCAACTGTGGGAAATAGGTTCCAATACGTACGATGTATCTAGAAAACAAAATTTTCAGATGCGGGCAGCACTTATGTGGACCATCAATGACATTCTGGCCTATGGTATGTTATCTGGATAGAGCATGCATGGTCGTCTTTCATATCCGTATTGCATGGACCGCACTAAGGCTTTCGGTTTGAAACAAGGAGGCAAACCGTGCTTCTTCGATTGTCATCGACAATTCCTGCCGAAGGATCATCCGTACCGGAGGAACATGAATGCTTTTCGTGCTGGTGTTGTGGAGAAGGCTAATCCCCCGCCAATGTGGCCCGGATACATGATATGGGAAGAGGTAAAAGATTTACCAAGAGCTATTGAAGGGCCTGCTACATGCTACAAGTGTGACGGATTTGGTCGCACACATAACTGGACGAAGAGGAGTATATTCTGGGATATGCCATATTGGAGCACTAATCTGATTAGACATAACCTTAATGTCATGCATATTGTCACGACCCGCACCCAGTGTAGGGGCACGAGAAGTGGGTACGTCCAGCCTACACCGTAGTGTCGACGGAACAATGCTGTCCTAAGATTACTATATAATCAACAATTCACGCAATTATATAATATACTTGTCAAAATCTCTACTCCGAACGGAGGACAAGTATAGATATAATGAAATCTCAATCACAGTCTAAGCACGATATGATAACACAGAAGTTTATAACTAAGACTAAAATAACAACAACCAACTACTAAATATAATAATCTCAAAACAAACAATATCTCAACTTATTACAAATCAAGTTCTAAAACATGAAATTAAACCAAGTCAACTAGCTAGTCTTCCGATCACTGTCGGGGCCAAAGGTAGCTAAGCCATCTCCTGGTCCATAGTGTAGGAGCGTAAAAAGTGCTTCATAGACTAAGTCAAAGAAGTTGAGAACTTTTACGCAGTTCAAACTGAGTCAAACTCATACTCTACGCGAGCTACTCTCTACGCAAGCTATTCTCTACGCGAGAAGCTTTTACGCGAGAGTTATCCTCCAACTTTACGCCGGGGACAGGCTGTCAGACTGTATTTATTGTGCGTGATTTTTGATCTGACAGCAGGATTTTCTGACAAGAACAGTGCACAGAAGCCGATAGGATTTAATTTGCACTAAATCCAACACTTGTCGTTTAGTGTACAGATGGGCTACTTTACGCTCAATAAACTGCTTCTTTTACGCACGATAGCTATTTCGAGCTTTTACGCTCAAAGCTATTGTGTGCGTAAAGTTTATTTGAGCTAATTTTACGCTCGAGGCTATTTTTAGCCACTTTACGCTGGAAGTTTATTTTGGGCTATTTTTACGCCCAGTCTGCTACTTTACGCAGGAAGTATGTTTTGGGTCATTTTTACGCCCGAGCTTTCCTGGCTACATGAGAACGTGGTTTGCTTACGTGGCTTTCATGCCACACTTATCGAGGAACGTGTGTACGTACTCTTCCTATTTTGTTGAAGTAGTGGAACACGTGTCACCATGCGTAGAGATCAAAACTCTATATGGGACACTTGTCACCCTGCGTAGAGGATGATTTACATCGTGGATGACAGTTACTCGTGTAGAGACCTAATTTTGTTGCTTTTTACGCACAAAGGGTCTAGTCTATAAATAGACTTATTTTCAATACAGACAACATCACGAGATCAATAGAGATACAGGATAGGAGATTCTGAGAAAACTCATACTTTCAGAGTGATATTCCCAGAAGCATTTCTTCAACTTTTTCTCAAGAACAGGGTGAAGCAAAGCAAGAAAGCATTCGACTGTGCCATCAGTGCCGTTGCTCGATACCTTTCCGGTGACTTAGTTCTTTCGATTGTTCGTCTTCTTCAAACAGTTCTCTTCATCATCCTCATATGGTCCAAGGAACAAAGTGATTGCTCTCAGATCAGACTTCCATAGCAATACTTCCCAGAACAATTTGTACTTTGGTATTTTTTCTCGTTTTCTTTCAAAAGCCAATTTTTAGGCATTTTGTTAAGTAAAACAAAATGGCGACTCTGCTGGGGAAGGCCTTCTCCTCTGACGAGAAGGCAATTGCTCAATATGATGATGTATCGGTCGGATCGATAAAGAAGACTCTGGCTGTGCACTTCGACCAGAATGCCTACGAAGAAATGCTCCGAACTGGGGGTAGTACTCACTGCTCCAATGTTCAGAAATCGCAGAAGGCGCAAAAAGTTTGGATTCCTAAGTCCAAACCATCCTTGGATCTCCCTGTTGTCTCTGAAGGCAAAGGAATCCTTCCTACCCCTGTTGTGGAGACTCCCGTCGGTAACGAGGCATTCTCTATTTCAGTGATACGCCCTGGGCGTAAAAACCAGTCTTCCGTCGGTGACGTGGTAGACTATCAAGTTTTACGCTCTGCACATAAAACTCAAGTTTTACGCTCTGTGCGTAAAAATCAAACTTTACGCTCTGTACGTAAAAACCAGTCTCCCGTCTGTGACGTGGTAGACACCCAAACTTTACGCTCTACGCGTAAAAATCAGTCTCCCGTCTGTGACGTGGTAGACACCAAACTTTACGCTCCATGCGTAAAAATCAGTCTCCCGTCTGTGACGTGGTAGACACCCAAGCTTTGCGCTCCACGCATAAAGGAAAATCTCCCGTCTGTGATGTGGCAGATACTCATATTTTACGCTCTACGCGTAAAGGTAAATCTCCTCTCGATGACAGAGTAGATAAAATTCATAATGATGCCTCTGCATCTAAAATGAATTTGCCTACACGCATACAGCGTAAAAATATGAATTCTATTGTTGGTAAAACTTCGGTTTTCTACCAATAGCCTTCTTACACTGCTTTACGCAAGGTACCAAACCTTCAAATTACGGGTAATGCTGATGGAGTCCTTTGTGCACAAAAATCTCAGGATTTACACATGCAACTCCAGGCGCATAAAAATGCTCAGTTTGGTTCTGCTAATGCAGCCAGTAATCTTCTTTATACACAAGGGACTAAACGATTCTATGTCCCAAATATAATAAAGAAGACTACTCCCTCTACTCCTTCTGATTTATGCGAGTTGCTCGTACAAAAGCGTAAAGACAAAAAATCTCCTGTGACACTCTCTAAAGAAGATCATCATTATGAGTGTCACCAGATTGTAATCAAGTGTTGCTGTTCGACTTCTAAACGGTCAGTTTTTGATCGGTTAGGCTACAATGTGCCTCAGCAATCAGTTGATGATCAAGAACAGGAGTTGTCATATGCCTCAGTTAATATGGCATCTCATACCAACAGGGGACGACGTCCAAGCCGCAACTCGTCCCAGACTCTTGGTCAACAATAGTTCAATCGACTTCTTGATAGTTTCGAAGGAGTATATCAGAATACTCGATTAAGAAGTCAAAGACAGTTGCAGACTTCTGATTTAGAAGCTGGGGGTACCCAGTCTTTGGAGTCCGAAACTGATAGCGTTGATTCATACTTCTACACCAATCCCTCTGT
Organism: Iris pallida; assembly: GCA_029216955.1. NCBI lineage: Eukaryota > Viridiplantae > Streptophyta > Magnoliopsida > Asparagales > Iridaceae > Iris > Iris pallida. The sequence continues at coordinate 3,059,711 of JANAVB010031216.1, read as the reverse complement.
ATCTTCAAGGGAAGTTAAATCTTATGCTATCGGAGACGTCAACTGCTAATACAGAACAACGTCTCTCTGCAGTTGAGCAGTCGCTGAAGGATATGCTTGCTATGATGCAAAGTATACATCAAATAATAATGACTCAGGAAACTGCTCAGCCAGCAGTGATAACTCCGGTGCAGGTAGCAGCACAAACTCAAGATAGTCAAGGGGTTGATATACCCTTGAATAATCTTAGTCAGGAGCCTGCTATCAATCAAAATTCTGCATCTCCAGATCCTATCATTCCAGAAGATGTACCACCTCCGATGGGGGTCACGGTACATCCAATAACTATTTAATCGAATGTGTTTCCTCAAACCAGTGAAGCTATTCAAGCAGTACGTGAGCTAAAAGCACAGTTTGAAGTTCTGAAGCACAAGGATCAACTCCAGAGGTTAGGGATTAAGCAACTTTATCCTCCTCATTGGAACGATGTGCCCTTTCCTCCAAAGTTTAAGCCACAATCCATGGTGTTATTTGATGGAAAGGCATCTCCTAGTCAATATATCAATTACTTTGATATTATGACTGTACATTTGCAGAAGTATGATGCTCTTCTTACCCTAGTTTTCATCGGGTGCTTAACGGGTTCAGCTTATGACTGGTATCGCAGTCTACTCGACAATTGCATATCGTCTTTTGACGAATTTAAAGCAATATTTCTCTCCCATTTCTATGAGGGAGGAATGGACATGAATATGTCCTCCTTAATAGAAATCAAACAAAAGGAGAAGGAAGATACCCGAACGTTCATTGAACGTTTCCGATAGGCTACTTTGAAAATGCCTCCGGGTATGCCAGATTCAGCATTGATCGATACATGCAAGATGAATCTGCGACCATCAATTGCTGTCTTTACGGGTTTCCAATTCACAGATTGGGCCTCGTTTATCATAGCATCAGTTTTAGCCGAGACCAATGGTAGGTTGGCTCGTGAACATGGGATGATCTTCGCTTCAGAAGACAAAGGGAAGAAAAACTCTTCAGGTAATAATTCCGACAATCGTAATGGGAAAGGGAAGGAATCCTTAGTGGTTAATCTTTCAAAACCCAAAACGACGTCGAATAATCAGGAGTCTTTCAAGCCAAAACAAGAATACTCTTTCGATGACAGTGATATCCCAAGGATATTGCAATGTCTGGTAAAGAGTGGCAAACTCCAGATTTCAGAGCCGAAAAGGCCTAATGAGGTGAATCTGACCGACAATTCCAAGTATTGTATCTATCACAGATACATAAATCATCCTACCAAGGCATGCTATGTCTTGAAGAAGAAAATCCAGGAGCTGATAAATGCCAATGCCATCGCTTTAACCAACGATGAGCACACGGTTACAACCAATATGATTTCTCTTCAATTTGGAGGTTTTCTTCCACAGCAAGTCCCATATAGAATTGTCCTAATTCCAAAGGCGACGATGAAGATTGTGAATATCCCGCCTGCCAGAGAGCAAAAGAAGGACTTTTGCCTCGTACACTAAAAAATGGTGAAATTATGTGGGTACACCCTGATTTAGTGCCTGAAATGGAGAATGAAGGTAAAACTTCGAAATCCAAGAAAGGTAAAAAAGTCAAAACATGCAACATGATTTCTCATGTTTTAACCCCAGACCATGATGATTTGGATCATTTATGAGGTGGCATTCCTTTAGAGGATAGACTGAGGGGTTTGAATATATGCCCTCCAAGTTTGGCTCCTCTTACCAAACTCAAGCTTACTCATCGGCAATGGTTAGCAATGAATAATGTCCCCTTATACAGGGCACAACAGGTCTTTGCTACTTATGAGAAAGCTCCTACATGGATTTTTCCTTCTGTCCCGAGTATTCTTTCTTCTCTTGTGACTACAGAGGTTTCTATTCCTCCTTCTACAGAAGTCTCTATGCCTCCTTCTCTTGTGGTTACAGAGGTTTTTGTCTCTTCTTCCTCTGTTAAACCTTCTATTGAAAGTCCGCTACCCACTCATTTGTATAGTCAGCAATCAGTCCATCTCATGAAAAAGATGGGCTATGACTTTCAAAAGGCGGAAGGCTTGAATTATGATAAAGAAATACGACTTCCTTTACAACTTCAAAGTCAAAAATCTACTGTTGGATTGGGTTTTGAGGTTCCTCATAAAAATCCTCGCAAGAAGAAGACTAAGGAAAATAAGACTAAATCCTGCAATATGGTACTTCATTCTTCTGAGTCTGAAGAAGAAACCTTTGCTGGTACGAGATCTGAAAAAGAGTACCACAAAGATTATGAGGGATCTTCCAAAGAAGCGAAAGGCGTTGCTGAAACAGTTCCAGCTCAATCATCTTCTGTTCCTGCTAAACCTTCTGTGGTTGAGAAAGGGAAACAAAAAGCAGTACGCTTTGACGTTCCATTGAAATCTGCTACAAATCAAGGGGTAGTGATGAAACCCTACAAATTTGACATTCTAGCCCAATTAGCTAATACTCCGGCTAGACTTTCGATCTTTGAGCTGCTTCGCCTTTCTAAAGAAAGTCGCGAAACTTTGAGTGAAGCTTTGCTACAAGCTGATTCATGCTTAGCTCAACTCAAGATTCCTGACAATATACCAGTATCATGTCCACAAATATCATAGTGTGATGGAAGCAATTCCTAATATTACCTTCACACAAGAAGATATGCTGCTGAAGCATAACAAGCATGACAAACCTCTATGCTACACCGGTTATATTGAATCTACAGAAATTGACAGGATTTACATCGATCCTGGATCTTCAATTAGCATAATTCTTTAAAATATGCTACAACCTTTGAGGATCCCTACTAGTGATTTGACTTACACTAGTACCACAATAGTTTGTTTCAACTCTGGAAAGAGTAAACCACTGGGGAAGATTCGTCTGAAGATTCAAATTGGTGATCTTCGAACTTTGGCGACCTTTTATGTTATCAACTCAGATGTATCTTACAACATCCTCCTTGGAAGACCGTGGATACATGAGCATAACATTTTGCCTTCAACTCTCCACCAATGCTTTAAGTACGTGGATTCTCAAGGAGTCGTGAAGACCGAATTTGCAGATATCAATCCCTTTAAGGGTGTTGAAGCTTATTTCTCTGATTCAATACTCTATAAGTAGGAGCATGTGAAGGAGATATCAAAAATGGCCGAAGATCGATCACCTGCCGAAGATCAATCTGTCAATGAAGATCCTCCGGAAGAGCAACCTTTGAAGATTAAAGTCAAAGGTCGAATCCAACCCCAACCTGTCAATGATCAACCTTTGGTGATCAAGGTTAAAGGAAGAACTCGGGCTTCATCTGAGGAATCAGTGAGTATTCCAGCCAAGAGCCAAGTTCAACCTCTTATGATCAAGGTCAAGGGACGTACTTCTCGTACGAATGATCCAGAACCATCACTGATCATCAACCTTGGTAAGTCTACGCAGAAGAGGGATGACGGTCCGTTAATGATCAATCCAAAGCATAGTAGTCAAATTGTAATTGATATAAATATTGATCATTCTGTACTTTCTAATATCAATGAAGATTTCCTTTGGGAGTACATGGCTCTCAAATTTATTGAAAGAATGACTTTATCTTCTGATGATCAAAGTCATCATAAAAATGACACAAATACAGAGAAAACCTTATACATTGACCATAAGGAAAATTTCGATCCTCCTCATGTCGATGTTGGACCTTATGCTCAAAGGTTTATAACATATTCTCCTTATCTTCTTCCTGTAGCCGCTTTATCACAAGCTTGTGTAACTTATAGACGTCACGAAGAATCTTATTTTGTGATTCCGTCTGATAAGAAAAACAAGCGCCAAATTGTGTTTGGTCTGGCTAGAAATATCTCTGTTATTCAGACAGATGATCTTAGAGATAAAGATAAAGGAAGAATCCGAATTGACAAATATAGTCAACAATCTCTCAAGATTATCCAGAATATGGGATATGATTTGAAGACTATGCAGGGTCTCAATCAAGGCAAAGGTAGACGGTTACCAATATGCGGTGATCCATTTTAACAGAAAACTCGGAATGGGTTGGGATACGATCCGTCCCACATGTTTAATGAAGATATATAAGAAGAATTTTCTTCTAGTTCTTCACAATCTTCAGATTCGGAAGAAATCTAATTCATCGAATCGGATACACCCCACATGTGCAAGAAAGATATGGAAGAAGAATGTTCTTCCAGTTTTTTACAATCCTCATATTCTGAGGGAGACTATTATGATGAATCTGAGTGTATATTCTCAGTGAACATGGTTCAAACTGATGGTGATGGTGAATAGGAACCATCTGAAAATGACCCTTGGGCACAACAAATGGACACTCAATGGGAGCTTCGTTTTGAACAACGACAGCCACCTACAGAGGATAAAATTGTCCAGATTGATATCGGAGATGGAATTACATCTAGGCCGATATTCATCAGTAAAAATCTTTCTGAAGATGAAAAGAAAGAGTTGATACAACTGATTAAAGAATATATCGATATCTTTGCATGGAGTTATAATGATATGCCGAATTTAGATCCTAAAGTAGCTACTCATAAACTCAATATTCTTCCTAATGCCAAGCCTGTGAAACAACAGCAGCAGCATTTTCGACCAGATATGATGGACACAATTGAAGCAGAAGTCAAAAAGCTGATCACATGTAGTTTTGTTCGTGAAGAACAACACCCAGATTGGGTTGCCAACATTATTTCTGTTATGAAGAAGAATGGAAAAGTCCTAGTTTGTATAGATTTTCGAGATCTTAATGCAGCTTGTCCAAAAGACGAATTTCTACTTCCGATTACCGATGTCATGATAGACAACACATGTGGTTTTGAACGCATGTCTTTCATGGACGAATTTTTAGGATACAATCAAATTAAGATGCATCCAGGAGACGAAAAGCATACCGCTTTTCGTACACCTCTTGGAGTTTTCTGCTATACGGTTATGCCGTTCGGACTGAAAAATGCCGGTGCTACGTATCAGTGGGCCATGAACAGCATCTTTCAAGAACATCTACGGAAAACAGTTGAATGTTATGTAGATGATACTGCTGTCAAGAGTCGATCAAAAGATGATCACATTCAATACTTGAAAACATTATTTGAGTTGATGCGCTAACATCAACTGAAGATGAATCCTACTAAGTCTTTCTTAGGGGTTTCCAGTGGCAAGTTTTTGGGATTTGTCATCACTTCTCAAGGTATCCATGTTGATCCTGACAAAATCAAAGCGATTCTTGAAATGCGTCCTCCACGTAATCTAAAAGAACTTAGTGGTTTCCAAGGTCGTATTACTTATATCAGGAGATTTATATCCAATTACTACACCAAAATAAGCAATTTGTAACACTTTTATTTTCCAATTTGTAACAGTTAATACCGTTACAAGTTAGTAACAGTAATTACCGTGACAGTAATTAAATAACCGTTACTAAAATCACTTTTGTATATTTTTATATAGTTTATTTTTTGTAACGGTAATAACCGTGACAAATGAAAAAAAAAAATGTTACCAAAAATTGTAGCCTCCCTCCTTTAATTTCAGAATCCCTCCTTTATTTTCCCCACTTTGAATAGAGAAGTGTCACCAAACTAAAATCATCCCGAGAAGGGCTCTCACCATCCCGAGCTAGGGGACCCTCTCCTCACTCCCACTATCATCCTCACCTGAAAGCCATCCTGAGCCAGGCCTCTACTACCACCACCCTCACCTGTGCCATCACCATGCTCGTTGGCTCTCCGAGTCGGAGCGTCGATCCCTGGAGGAGGAAGAGGACATGAGTGTGTCGAAGAGGACTACTCCGACCTGGAGGCCCTCCAAGCCTTCCGCCTCCAGGGATCCTACAGGTTCGACATCCGCATCCTTCTGCTTCCATGGATCCGACAGGTTCGACATCCGCATCCTTCTGCTTCCATGGATCCGACAGGTCTGATCCCCAAATTAATCTTTCTTTCTTTATCTTCTTCAAAAATTGGGAAATTTATTAGTTCACATATAGTATTATTTTGGTTTTCTTGATCATATTAGTGGTAAAGTTTGGTTCTCTATATGGAAAAAAAATTAATTCCATGGAATTATTTTCCTAGGAAAAACATTCCATAGAATTTTAAAAAAATTTCATGGAAAACTTAATTCGGTGTTTGATTGTCATTATTTTCCATGGTAAATAGTTATTTTCCATGGAAAATGATATTTTCCTATGGGTTGGACAAGTTTCATTTTCCACCATTTTAGAAGAAAATATGGAAAATGATAGTTTTTGGAAAATAATTCCATGGAAAATATAAGCTAGCAAACACTACAATTGGTGGAAAATTTGTGATGGAAATATTTTCCATGGAAAAAAAGCCCAATCAAACACAGCCTAAGATGACCACTTGAGAAAGAAGAAATTTAGTCCCGACTGTGAGAAGATCTGTGCATGCCTTTACTTAAGCTTAACTTATTTCACCTCTATGGTTCTCTATATCATTTTGTTCTTAAAAATATTAGGAAGTAATAAGACGAAACCTTATTTTTTCAGCCTCTTCCTCTTTGTATCTTTCTCATTCTTGCTATTCTCATCCACGAATCTGATAAGGCATCCTTTTGACCAGCATGTTATTTAGAGAGTTAGAATCAATTAAGGCTTTGTTGTCGTCATTGTTTGTTTAGACATTACAAATTTGTCCCAAAGTAGCCCGAAAAACCGAACTTGTATCAATTGTATTAAAGTTTATTACTACAGTAAGTTATGAATAATTTGAGACATTCAATGGCGACATGCCATCTACTGGATTATATAGTTCCGAAAGACTTTATCAGTTTTTTCTTGTCAAGGTTTTGTAGTTTGATGTGTATTTCAGGTTGAATCCCCCCAGGAAGAAATAAAATTTAGGATGCGTTACAGAGATTCTTATGGCTTCAACGATGAGCTTTCTCCGATCTCTACTTTAGTAGCATGATGAAATAATGGTGCATTGGATGCTCTGCCTTTCCTAAGCCATGCCAATACCATGAAATAACCAAACTTTTAGTTGCCAACACCCAAATTATGATGTCATGAATTAGTGTGATCCTTGCATTACTCTCGTGGGGTGCAGGATGCTATTTAGTTTTAGGCAAAATCCCCACTCAATATCAACCATTAATTTGGCCTGCCCTAGACTTCAAACCCTTACTCATGTCACTCATCAGTTTCTTCTGGTTGGTTCGTCCAAAAACATCTCCATCAGTTGCTCCATATAGACTCATGTAATTTTCCTTTGTTTTATAGTTGTTGTCCTCTTTTAGCCTTCAACTAATTTGAAGGCACTTTTGGCACTATACTTGTTTCTTTTATTTGGTTGGTTTTGTTTGTTTCACATACTAAACTTGGTTATTAGCATTTTGATAATTGTTCTTGATATGTGTCTCTGCAGGTTCGAAACCGAAACCAAGCCCAAAGGGGAGAGGATGGAAGAAGAGAAGACTTTCATGAGACGAGCCAAGTACTTCCTCGCAACCCAATTGGGTGATTACATTCTTAGTGGTAGTGTTACTAATATTTTCCATGCCAATTAGTTTACTTGCTGTAGAGATTCAAACCACAAAAATGGTAGTTGGAGGAAGAGGGAAAGAGGAAGAAGGGAAACTAGGCTTTCTATTTATGTTACATGTAAATAAGATACAATCCAAATAATCTACATAGATGAGCGAAGTCCTCTGAGACGTGGATTACGACTTGACCATGTATTGTACAACACAACTCCTCACCAAAATCACCTGGGCGATTTTTCTTCTTCTGATTTTGTGGACCAGAACTCCGGTAGTGTCTTGAAGTCCATGGGTCTTTTGTTTTTTACTTGCTTAACTATTGAGTACCTAATACTATTTTGGTTCCTAATCTAAACCTGTGTTTACCCTTTCATTTCGTGTAACTCTATCTGAAGATCACTTCCTTAGACAAAATTACTTATACTGATTTGCATCTGTGTATACTAGATCGGATACCTTGATTACAACAAGAAACGAGGCTTCAACAGTTGCTATATATGGGTCTGCCCACCTTCAAAAGGTGATGATAATATTCTGTATTGTCATCCAAACCTACAGAAGATTCCCAAACCTGATAAACTTCGTGGATGGTAAGCCAGACTTATGCATTGTAACCTCCATATGAATCTGCATGCTTAGTTTTATTTATGACCTTTCATGGTCTGACATGATGTATAACATTTCTGCCAGGTATCAAAACTTGTTCAGGAAAGCAAAAAAGGAGAAAATAGTTGATGAATGCACTAAATTGTATGATCAGTTCTTTATCCAATCTAACGAATGCAAGGCCAAGATCAGTGCAGCTCGCATGCCATATTATGATAATGATTATTGGCCAAGAGTAGCAGAAGTGATCATGAACTCACGCTGGACAACATTAGCAGGTAGAGCAGTTATCCCCGTTACTCCTTTAACTATTCCCTTTTATACGTTTAATTGCTTCTGTAATACAATTGAATGCAGGCCAAGATTGGTTAACATGTGCAGGTATATGGGAATTCTACCATTTGGGACAGATAAATACTTACGCTTCATGCTCTGGAGAAAATTGCGCTAGTAATATGATACATCATACATGTCAGAAGTCTTTGTTTTAAAAGTAGACTCAAATCTCATAATAGTCCTTATTTATGATTTATCTTATCTTGTTTCAAATTTCAAATAAGATTGATATCGGTTAGAAGTGCATTGAAAGCTCATAGTAGACATGTATGTTTTCGGAAGAGGAATTGAAATCCACGATGAACCTCTAATGCATGTACCATTTCTAATTCTCATACTCTACATATATACCCCAAAACTGGTGTTAGTTCCAAGGTTGCTGTCTCTAAAAGTATCCAAAAGATTAGCTCATGCCTTTCAACCAGGACGGATGAACTTACATATGTATTTGTTCAAAATTCCCAAAACATATGTATCATGACCCCTACTGTTGTCATTGTTAAAGGCTAGGTCAGTTAAAGAATGTACTTTTGTAGGTATTGAGTTCAAATTATCTCAAACACATTTGAGTTAGATTTTTTTCCAAGCCCCCGCTCACTTTTTTCTCAAGCCCCCACTCACTAAATCCTCTAGATTCTTCCATGCTTTCAACTGCATCCAAAGCTCACAACCGTTGATCATGTCTCTAAATTGATCGTAAATTTCCAAATGAATTTATCTTAAAACTAGGGATGGTCTTATATACATGGTCCATATGGTGGCATAAACATATAAATGTACATGAATATAGGCCCTTCAGATATTTCAAGTGACAATTATCAAGCTATTATGTGAAATGTATATAAGAATCCCTTCAGACATGAACCCTTCGTATTTATCTTGAGTTTTTTTTTCATCACTACAAGGAACATCTTACTTCCAAGTGAGGACCTGGAATGGACCTGATCCGAGTTTCTAGAAATGGCAGCAAACCTCAAAAGTAGTAGGTAGGTGAGGCTGCCTTGCGGCTCTTGTTGAAACATCAAGTTGGAGCTACTCATTATTATCACTGAAAAATAATGGGCAAGCCAACATTTGTATGAAATTGACACAACATGAATATGTTATCCTCTCTTTTTTCTCCACTTTTCAGTTCCCTGCTTGTTCCATACTACCAGTCATCATAATGTAAATGGTGATGCTCCAACTATGAATCTGTAAGGTAGTGGAAATGATGACACTTCGACTATTATTTTCTTTCAGTGCTAAAGTTTATTATAGTTTCTTGTTCTTTAATATATTAGACACCAACATTTGTTAAGGAGAGACAATCAATTGTGGTTATTTAACTTGTATGTGATTGTTTACTTGGGATTGGACATGAATCACAGATTTTTGGTTTTAGGAATTTTGTTCTTTTTGGTCCTTTGCCTAGTCACATGCAAGAAATTGATGTTTAAAAGATCAGTGCAGATTTATGTCATGATATGCTTATCGTGTTTTGCATTTTGTATACTTCTAAGGTTTAGCTATTTCGTTCATGAAGCAGACAAGGTGTTCATTTAGAACCGTACTTTTTTCTGCTCTAGGTGGGCTGAATTGTTGAGGCTATTAATTTTGATTTCTCAATTATCCTGGGCACATCAAGTTACTGTGATTGCTTAAATGTGTTGAGTAATCATCTTGAAATTGGACATAAGTTTGTTTATCTGAAGGAAGGTTGATGGTTATAGCTATTTTTATTGGCTTGATGTCATGACATATGTAACTAAGTACTTTCTCCTCGATATTTAGAAATTGTAGCTCCACCAAAATTTATAGATTTGCGTGTTTCATATTATGTACAGCTACTTCAAGAATACCTTTTGTGATGATACTCTGGTTTTGGCAACATGGTTTAGTTTTGAAAAAACAAGTGTACGAGATTGAATGTTATGGTATAAATTGAATTTGCTCCTGACTTTTAAACCATATTTGTTGGATATAGAAGTTAATGTTGTCTTGTACTTCTGGTCAAACATTTTTTTTTGGCAAGAGTCCTTAGTTGAATTTATTGTATTATGCAATATGATATGCATTTGTTTCTAAACCATTTTGTGTTGGAGAGGAACTTTTGATAGGTTCCTGAACCTGTAGAATGAGTATTTTTTTTTACTACATTTCTATAGAAAGAAGACAATTAATAGTAGATATATCTTTAATTTCTTCTTCAATGTTATTATTTATTTCTATCTTCTCTTTAGATTGTTTTGGAGTACCCATGTGTTTATATTCCTGATGTCAGTTGCTTCTGCATATATGATCCCTATTTCTTAGGTAATATATAATCATATATTAATATTGATATTTGTTTCTTTGTGCGGTTCAAGGAGTTGGCCCAGGCTTATGATGTATTGAGTGACTCTGAAAAGCGTGAGATATACGATCAGTACGATGAAGATGCACTCAAGGAATGAATGGGAGGTGGCAGGGGTGGCCACGATCCTTTTGATATCTTCCAATCCTTCTTTGGTGGTGGAAGTCCCTTTGGAGGTGAACTTTAATAAATATTTGTATTTGATATAAATAACAGACATTGAATTGCATAAAATTGTTATGTTCAGCTTCTTGACTGTTCAATGTATACAAATACAGGCTTCAATAAAGGTAAGCAATCTGTTAGTAATTTATTTACATACCAATTATTTAGTTCCTTCTACTTATGTGTAATTTGTTCATTTGACTGTCTTCTTAATCAGACAGGGAGATATGGGAAAAATCAATAAATGTGTTACTTTTCCTGAAATGCTGGACATGATTCCATTTGTGACCGATGCTGCAGACAGCCCTCCACTTTACATGTTGTATAGAGTTGTTGTACATGTGGGTACCTTGAATGCATCATTCTCTCGGCATTATATTTCATATGTTAAAGATGTGCAAGGGAGTTGGTTCAAAGTTGACGACTCTGAGGTATTGCCATTTCATCTTGATGTTTAATATCTCAATTTCCCATTCTTGAGACACATGTTTAATTTTTATATCGCATGTGTTATTGAGCATTTTGATGGGTGAAGGCTTGGATGATAATATGTTTTGAATATTTTGCTATATATTTTTTATCCGTATCTCTGATTTAGTCAATTGGAATATGATTTTACCGAAACTCTATGATTCAAATTGTGGTGTGTATTTGTCATGGTGGCGCACTAATTTCCTAATTCCTAGGGTCTTTAGCTGACTGGCCAGGTTTTCTATAAACTTTGTGCATGTAGTTTAGGCCAATGCTAAGGGAACTTCATTTGTTGTTAAGGGCTATCACTATTTTTGCAGTTCTGTGCATAGTAAGGATTGCAGAAATTTTGACAGTCATTGTTGTGCTTAGGACTGCCAAAATTTCTGCAGTCCTAAAGATAGACTTCTCAGTCTATAGGACTGCAGAAATTGTGATGCCCCTTAACAAGTTTTGTAGTTCCCTTAGCATTGGCAGTAGGTTATTATCTAATTTATGGTTCACATTTATAAGTTATAGTAGTAATATATGTTTACATAACTATTAAAATTTGGCCATTGTTTGATCTGGGAATGAAAATAAGTTTCTTAATCCATATATTTAACTCCAGCTCCGTCATCATCTCTTTCGTCTTATAACAGGTGCTGGCTGTGTCCTTAAATGAGGTAATATCAGAAGGTGCTTATATGCTCTTCTATTCAAGGTATGTATATTCTTACTACCATTTTGATTTCTTAACCCTTTTAGTTCAATTTTAACCACTAGATTTCATTCAGGTCCTTTCCATGGCCTCCAAGAGCTTACATCGAAAAAGCATCAGCTAAGTTGTCTGCTTCAAAAGGCCAGAATATTTCAAGACATGATCCCCAGAAAATTAGTGGGGAAAATAGTTCCGGGGGCAGCAGCAGCAGCATCCTCCCAAGAGAAGAAACATTTTTCGATTCACTGAGCACGGACTTCTCTGATGCGACATCAAGTGATTGGTCTCTCTTCACTAGCTCAGATGAATCATCTTTCACGATAGGAAGCACACGAGATTCATTCGGCACTGTTGATCATTGGGAAACTGCTGGCCTCGATCCAATTTCCTCTATATTTGCCCCTCCATTCTATATTTCAGAGTATCCGAACAACCCGATTTTTGTACAAAGTTCTCCACTTCTAGGCCGCTGATATTCTTTTCAGAAAAGAAGGGGTTAGTCAAGGATTCTTCTTCGCTGACTCACCCTCCTAGGAGTATACATAGGGGAAGAGGTTTGGAGCAGGTCGAAGATCCTTTAGCTCTTGGAAGTAGTTGTAACATGTATGGTCGATACCGGAGTAATCCCAAAAAGAATTTTGTCCCAAATTCTGGAGATTACGGTCTTTAGTCATTTAGATTGCTTCTGTTGTAGAGTTACAAGCCAGAAATTGGCCATACCTCATAATTTTTTTAGTCCGTTGAGGCGTGCTTAGTTCTAAATTGAATTATTGTACTAGAATAGAACTCTTCTTTATATTTTAGTAGTGATCTAATGTTAATTCAAAATTCTAATTGTTGTTGCTGTAGGTACTATTTTTGTTCTGACTAGTATGGGAATAGTATTTTTTTAAATGTATTTGCATCGGTTATAACCGTTACAATTAGTGTACAATAGTGACCAAAAAAATACATTATAGTCACAATAATAACAGTGACCAAAAAATATTTTGTAACATTAATAACCGTGACAAATGTTAAATCTCTAACGGTAATTACCGTGACGAATTGTATCTTCCTCACGGTTATTACCGTTACAAAAAATATAATTCGTAACGGTTATTACCGTTACAAATTTTTAACCATGCCCAAGTCGTAACGGTTATTACCGTGACGAAAAATAATTGTCACGGTAATAACCGTGGGTAATCGCCTATTATGGTGTAGTGAATCTTTCTGGAAGATATCAACCTTTCTCCCGTTTATTAAAGAAAGGTGTATCATTTGTCTGGGATGAAGCATGTCAGAAAGTCTTTAATGACATCAAGCAATACCTTACAAATCCACCTGTTTTGGTACCCAGTGGTGGGAGGACCATTTTTGCTATATGTTCGAGCCTTAGATCATTCCCTTGGTGCTCTTCTTGCACAGAAAAGTGATATGGGACATGAACAGACAATTTATTATCTTAGCCGAATGATGGTCGGAGCTGAACACAGGTACACTCCTGTGGAAAAAGAATGTCTGGCCTTAGTTTTTGCCATTCAAAAGACACGACATTATGTGTCAGGATAGACTATTCATGTTATCTCCAGAATAAATCATATTCGGATATTGATAAGAAAATCGAGCATTCTTAACTCCAGGTTAGCCACCTGGGCGATGTTGCTCACTCCTTATGATATGGTCTATGTACCTCAAAAATCAGTGAAGGGCCAAGCATTAGCTGATTTCTTAGCAGCTCACCCTATACCTGAAACATCGAAGCTATATGAGGACATTCCAGATGAAGTTTTGGATTGTAACATGACTTTGAAGGATGACATTTGGCAACTATATTTTGATGGAGCATCACGGGTTGGACCTAAAGGCAATATTATCTCTGGAGTAGGCATCGTCCTAGTCTCTCCTGACAAAATGGTCATATACCGTACATATTCTCTTAATGAGCCATGCTCCAACAATGTGGCAGAATATAATGCTTTGCTGATTGGTCTCCAAGTAGCAAAATAATTGGACATCGAGTTCCTGGAAGCTTATGGAGATTCTCAACTAATTGTTAATCAGGTCAGAGGGACATATGAAGTCAGAAATCCTGACCTCATTCCTTATCATCAAGTGGTAATCGAATTGGTCCTTTCATTCAAAGGATTCTTCATCGAATTCATACCACGTTCTCAGAACTTGGAAGTTGATGCTCTTGCTAGTTTAGCTGCAGACTTAGCTGTTCCAATTAAAAGACAAAACACCATAACTTTGTTGGATCGAGACTTATTCTATGTAAAGAATAACTTGCATACTATAGAATCAAGTTCTCAAGAAAGGGATTTGAGAAGTCCATTCATTGTTTATGCGGTCCATGGGATTTTACCTGAAGATCCAAAAGAAGCTTCATCTGTCAAGAGACGATCATTTCGATTCTACTATGATTCTTTCTTACATATGTTATATCATCGTTCTTATGACGGACTTTTGCTGCGTTGTCTCTCTGAAAATAATGCTAAGCAAACGCTTCATGAAGCTCATGATGGTGTCTGCGGTGCTCATCAACCAGGTTCAAAATTACAGGACCGTATTCGAAGAATGGGATATTATTGGCCATCTATGATAGCAGATGCTGTAGATTATGCTAGACGGTGTAAAGCATGTCAGAATCATGCTGATTTTATTCATCAACCATCTGAATTCTTATATCCTACAGCAGCTTCTTGGCCTTTTGAAGCCTGGGGCATGGATATTATTGGTCCGATTAATCCTCCTTCTGTCAAAGGATATCGGTTTATACTGGGTATAACCGATTACTTTTCTAAATGGGCGGAAGCTATTCCCCTTGTTGAAGTAAAAATATCAAATGTGGTTAGTTTCATTAAACACCATGTCATTTATCGCTTTGGGATTTCCCGACGGATAATTTATGACAATGGACCACAATTTGCCAGTCAGACATTTTATCGATTCTGTGAAAAGAATCGGATCCAAAATCTGGCTTCTACGGCCTATAATCCAGCTGCTAAAGGTTTGACCGAAGCTTTCAACAAGACAATCATTAAACTTCTCAAAAAGTTTGTCTCTTCTAATAAACGTGATTGGAATGAGAAACTTGGAGAATGTTTATGGGCTTACCGAACAACAGTCCGAACTCCTACTGGTTTTACACCATTTTTACTGGTCTACGGATGTGAGGCTGTTCTTCCACTAAAAATTCAGATTCCATCTCATAGAATAGCCATTGCTAATGAGCTTACTACAGAGAATAATGATCGGTTAAGACTTCAATAACTTAAAGGATTGGACGAAAAACGTCTTCAAGCGCAACAACACATTGAGCTTTATCAAGCCCATATATCTCGAACTTTCAATCGTAAAGTTAAAGAGAGGATATTTAAAGTCGGTGAGCTAGTTCTAGCTGTTCGAAGACCGATGATGATGACTCATAAGAGCAAAAGGAAATTCCAAGCAAAATGGGAAGGACCCTATGTAGTCGAGTCGGTATTCTCCAATGGTGCCTATAGGTTGTCTAAACCTAATGGAGATTTGCGTATGATGCCGATCAATGGCAAATTCTTAAAGAAATATTATGTTTGAATTTCTTCTTTATTTTCCAGCTACCATTGTTTGGTTAAGCTGATCATTTGTCTTCATAAAAGAAAATTTTGATCTTCTGTCTTACCAGCTGATTAAAAAAAAAAGATTTATTATTTATCATGTTCTTATGATCTCGGAATAAATATTAAGTCTACTTCTTCTTCTATCTATCATGTCCTTTTGGCCTCTGAATAGATATTAATCTATTTTTCTTTGAGTTGTTATGATCTCTCATGTTCATATTACCTCTGATAGTATCATATACTCTAAATAGAAAACGAGATTCATTATCTATCATGTCCATATTACCTCTGGATAGATTTAATTTATTGAGTTTAGAAGACTTGTCATGTTTATATTACCTCTGATAAGTATTTTATGTCTTATACCTATTGTTTAATTACAAAATAAATGATAGGATCACAAAACAAATATTTTATTCATTTTTGTAAACATTACAGAAATGAAAAAAGATAGAAGGTTACAAAAATTCTTTATTTTTGCCAAAGGCGGAGCAGAGACATCTTCAAGAAGTTTTTGTAGCTCCGCTAGACGTTTTTCACGAGAGCTCAATACATTATTAGTAGCTACGGAGCGTCGAGCTTCGGGAGTACAGATGTGAGAAAGTCCAGCAAAAGTGACTATCATCTTGTCCTTGGCATCGTCAAGGGTTTTGATGGTAGCCTCAGCTCCGAAGACTTGTTCCTCCAAAATTGAGCTCTGAGTTAGCTGTTGGTCCCGAGCTGTGATCATCTGCTCCCTCTCTACCTTTAAGCGAGCCAGCTCAGCCTCGACTTCGCGAATTCTATCATTCTGTTGATGAATTCTTATATTCGAAGCTTCATAGGCCTCTCTCTGAATCTCCAGCTGAGGCTTAGCTTCAGCCAAAAAAGCTTTTTCTTTGGCCACCTTGATGCTGTTATCATGGAGGGCTTCATTGAAAGTCGTTTCCCGAGCAAGGTATTCAGCTGATAAAGTGTCATACTCCTCTTGGATGAGACTTTCAGTGGTCTCACTTGACAGCTTTAGATATTCTTTAATGGGCTGTTCAAGTCCCTCCACGACTTTCTCTAATGCTGCTGCACTCGCTGCATCATTGAACATGGCGATGTTTCTGATAGTAAGAGCAATCGCCGCCTTCAGACTTTCATAACTGAGGCCCATATTCAGGACCATTTTTATCAGAGCCGCCAAAGTCTTGTAAAAAGTATCAGTATGAATCTCAACTAAGAGATTCATTTCTGCACTTGAGCTCGGTGTTGCGACGATGTCTACAGATCTCTTCTCTGAAGACTAGGAGCAGATGTTGCCTTACTAGCAGACTGAGATGAGGCCGTTGTTGTCGTTGCTACTATGGCCAACTGATCCCCAGGAGCTTCAGGAACAGTATCTCATTTGTTACTCCAGCCGATTCTGGAGTCAAAACTACGTGAGTTTCTATGGCGGTAATTGGTACGGGTGGAATGGTAGTTATGGCAGCTAACTCTGGTTTGGGCATTGTCTCTTAAAGAACCTTTTCTGAAGCAGTAGCAATAGCACAGGATGCTATTTCAACGTCCCCAGATTTAGTTGATGATTTGATTATGCCTTCATCACCTTCTTCGGCAATCGGCTCTGCAGGGTCTTCAAGTATTTCAGTTGTAATGAGTCCTTTTCCAACTGATTCTTCCTTGAAGTCTACTTCTTCCTCAGTAGCCTCTTTATCATCTACAGTAGGTTCTACTGTAGTTTGTTCTTTATCTTTGCCCTCAGCAGGAAGGGACAATTCTGGCTGAGCCTGCACCTCTGGCTCTTGCTGTACCTCCATAGATTGAGGGTATTCTTCTTGAGCATCTTCTTCTACTGAAGTAGACTCCTCTTCCTCAGACTTTGCATTTTCCTCATAAATGTCTTCTTGAGGAGGAGGAGGAGCCACAAGCTTTGATGTGATGATAACACCTACAAAATTAAACAAAATAAGTTAATATACAAAAATCATCATTTTGTATGGATTTTGTATGATTTCTATTTACCTTGAGTAGGTGTAGGACGTGCCATGTACGCGTCATAATCACCATCCCAGTCATCATCGTCAAAATTAATAACTGGTTCATCCGATGGGATGGGCTCTCGATCAACAGTATGTACTGGAGCGACATCCTCAACAACTTGGGCCTTTTGAGGCAAAGTCAAATGAAGTGCCGACCTGAGACGTCCCGGAAATAGGACCGTCACCACATCCATTGACTCTGCTGGTTGATAGGCCGAGGACCCTTCTCCAGGATGGGCCGAAGAAGATGCAACATGTTGCGGCTCCTCGACTGGAATATCAATTTCTGGGGTAACGGCTCTTGATCTAGAAGGCCCTTTGGTGGTAACCTTCTTCTTCTTTTCCGGGGTCTTTTCTAGAAGAGTAGCATCTGCACCTTGTTTTGGTTTTCGGGTCTTGCCAATAATGATAGGTTCTGCAGCTTTTTCGCCCATTCCCATTGGGATTACTTCCAGATATGCATCTGGAACAGCAGCGTCGTCAGATATGTCTGATTGCACCCTGACTGGCTCTTCAACATTCCCTTCCTTGGGCCATCTTAGACTACCTCTCAGGTTATAGCCATGGGCAAAAGAACGGATAGAAGCGTAAAAGCGAGCATACGTATAAAGTATACGTAGCTCGGTGGTGCTTATAGCAGTCGATATTCGAAATTTGGCACCGGTACAGGCAGTGCTAAAATATCTCCAACCTCTTGCACCATCAATCAGCTTCCCATAATAACGAAAACTGGTGGAAGGATTGCCAACATGAAGTTGGTCATATCCGAACTGGCGAGCGAACCGACTCGGTAGATACGGTTCAAACGCGCAGCTGTCTTTATTTCTGTACATCAGATGGGAGGGTCTGATGCATTGTAGCCATCTGAAAACTGGAGCTGACAATAGAGTTCTTCCATCAACTTCATCTTCAAATTGTACGTCGAAGCAGTCAGCTGGAACTGGTGGCCGGGTACAGAAAAAGTTCCAACCATAAGAGTAATTCAATACTGCTCTGGTATATGCCACTGTCGTGGCAGTCCATGTGGCTTTGCTGAACTTCTGGAGGAAGACCTCCGCATCATCTCCGGGGCCTGGTGGTAACAAATTGCAGTTGTGATACAATAACCAGCCCATAAGGTAAGTGTAGGACATTTCTACCCTAGGGAATACGTTCCGGTGAGGAGCATTGTTAATGAATTCCTCGCTAAAAGTCCTCAAACCTGCATTTATTCGGCACACCATTGCCGATAGTAGGTTGATTCTAACTTTGAACACCAAACGTACCGCTGGCCATAGCACGTTTCGGTGGATTCTATCAACTGTACCGGTCCCTGGAACAACCCATCTCCTCAACCACAAAGAAAGAAAGCCTGCCAGCAAGGCTTTCTTGGAGATCTTCTGGCTGCCATATCTGAGGAAACTCAAGGCTTCTGTTCCTGCAGAGAACTCCCCAGTCTTGGTGGACAAATATTTGTTCGAAAATTTGTAACCAACCATCATATCCCGTATTTTATCAGTAGGGATTGTTGAACCAGTGTTAACGGTTGGAGCCTTATTCTCCTGAAATCTTTCTTTATCATCTTGGATATCTTATTCTTATGGTGAAAGAGATATGTTGTCCACTAGTTGATGTACGCCAGATGAGATCCACTTTCATACATGGTAGTACAGATCATGTAATGGCACATCAACTCTTCATATACCTCAACCAATTGAGGATTTTTCTCCCTTATTTCTGTTAGTTCCCGGTTGGAGGGAACATACTCTTTATATGGGGCTTCTCCCATTGGTAGCTTGGAGATGAATTGCATTTCATGAAGTGCGAGACCCATTTCACCTTTTGGGGTCGCAAAAGTTCCTGTGGAACTGATATATATCTCCATCAGAGCCATGAACAAATTACTGTTCGGTGGTATACCCTGACTAGTGGAGGCCACTGCTTCATACAAGCCGATGTCTTTTAGCTCTGTCTGGAAGTTCTTCATAATCCAAATACTGATCTGAATCCAGTTCTGGTTAAAAGGAGTTAGCCACCCTGGTAGTCTGGGGTTGGCTTGAGGATACAATACTGCAGCCCTTGTAAACTTATTAATGAACATTTGGGTCTGCACTGGCTGGATCAAAGCCGAATCTTTACTCGGAGTAAATCTTGGCAAGAGACCGGAGAATGGGACAACTCCACCACTGGGAGTGCTGATGTGGTAGCCCATGTCATTTGCTCTATCCCTCTTGAAGATGATCCTTCCTGGCCTACCATGACTGCTGGGAGTCAGGTTCCATAGCATCTTACGGGGATCGGTGGCATGGATAAAAGCAGACAAGGGATAATCTCTATCCATGTCAGGGAGGTACATTGCTCTATCTCCAAACTTCAACACCCAAGCCTCCTTCTTGGGATATGTTTGTGATTTGAAGTCTATTGCATCCCCGAATAAGAAAGCTGGCTTTACAAATTGTTGACCATCCAGCGACGTCAACACTTCTCCATTTATCATGGACAACAACATTCTGTCCCCTTGAGCAAATATCAGTTGTGCTATCTCCGCAGGATATTCTAGGTTCGACTGGAGAAACTCCACGTGGGACAGGTTCTCTAAATAATTTGAGCCCACCATACCAGCTGATGAGCCAAATATTTCTGCAAGTGGGTGAATTTGTAAATCCACTGCCAAAAGAAAAAGAAAAAAAATCAAGTTAGTGAAAACCTAATTTGATAAAAAGACTCTGACTATGCAAACTTTACGCTTATTAAAGTTGATAAAAACTTTTAAAGTGTAAAAAGTTCTGTCTTTTCACTTATGAATTTTACGCTAGCATGTGTTGACATGAGCGTATTTTAAAATTTACGCTAGCACGTGTTGACGTGAGCGTATTTTAATTTTTACGCTAGCACGTGTTGACGTGAGTATATTTTAATTTTTACGCTGGCACATGTTGATGTGAGCGTATTGTGAATTTTACGCTAGCATATGTTGACATGAGCATATTTTAATTTTTACGCTAGCACGTGTTGACGTGAGCGTATTTTAATTTTTACGCTGGCACATGTTGATGTGAGCGTATTGTAAATTTTACGCTGGCATGTGTTGACATGAGCGTATTTTAATTTTATGCTGACACGTGTTGACGTGAGCGTATTCTAATTTTCACGCTGGCACATGTTGATGTGAGCGTATTTTTAAATTTACGCTGGCACGTATAAACATGGGCGTATGTTCTTAATTTTACGATGACACGTATAACGTGGGCGTATTTAATTATCTCAGTTTCTACGATGACACATATAACGTGGACGTGAAGTGAAAAAATAGGGTCTTCTTCTCCGACGAACTCGCGGGCAAAGTTCAGTGCTTTTACCCTTCAGTGCCGGAGCCACGGCGGGGTTGCTCTGTTGAGGCGGCGTTGATGATGGGACAGGGGTTTTCGCACGGTCGGCCGACGATGAATCGGCGACGAGATTCTTGCCCTTGCTGCCGGCGGCGGTCTTCTTGGGGGCCATCGGATCGAAGCAAGAGTATGAAAGAGGAAGAAGAGTAAAGAGAGATCGGGATTACGAAAAACAAGTAAAGTTTTATCGCTTTTCGAAGAGCTCTATTTATAGAGAGATTTTGAATCGGTTCAAATTTCCGAATTCTACGCTGACTGTTGGATATCCCAACTTTTACGTGGATGACCGTTGGATATCCCAAATTCTACGCTGACTGTTGAAATCCTAAATTTTACGCTTCTATTCAAAGTATTTCAAATTTTGAAAATAATTTGAAAACTTTGAAGGGGGTCTTGTAGGAGCGTAAAAAGTGCTTCATGGACTAAGTAAAAGAAGTTGAGAACTTTACGCAATTCAAACTGAGTCAAACTCAGGCTCTACGCGAGCTACTCTCTATGCAAGCTATTCTCTACACGAGAAGCTTTTACGCGAGAGTTATCCTCCAACTTTACGCCGGGGACAGGCTGTCAGACTGCATTTATTGAACGTGATTTTTGATCTGACAGCAGGATTTTCTGACAAAAATAGTACACAGAAGCCGATAGGATTTGATTTGCACTAAACCCAACGCTTGTCGTTTAGTGTGCAGATGGGCTACTTTACGCTTAATAAACTGCTTCTTTTACGCACGATAGCTATTTCGAGCTTTTACGCTCAAAGCTATTGTGTGCGTAAAGTTTATTTGAGCTAATTTTACGCTCAAGGCTATTTTTAGCCACTTTACGCTGGATGCTTATTTTGGGCTATTTTTACGCCCAGTCTGCTACTTTACGCAGGGAGTATGTTTTGGGTCATTTTTACGCCCGAGCTTTCCTGGCTACATGAGAACGTGGTTTGCTTACGTGGATTTCATGCCACTCTTATCGAGGAACGTGTGTAGTGCTCTCCCCATTTTGTTGAACTAGTGGGACATGTGTCACCATGCGTAGAGATCAAAACTCTACATGGGACACGTGTCACCGTGCGTAGAGGATGATTTACATCGTGGGTGACAGTTACTCGCGTAGAGACCTGATTTTGTTGCTTTTTACGCACAAAGGGTCTAGTCTATAAATAGACTTATTTTCAATACAAACAACATCACGAGATCAATAGAGATACAGGAGAGGAGATTCTGAGAAAACTCATACTTTCAGAGTGATATTCTCAGAAGCATTTCTTCAACTTTTTCTCAAGAACAGGGTGAAGCAAAGCAAGAAAGCATTCGACTGTGCCATCAGTCCCGTTGCTCGATACCTTTCCGGTGACTTAGATCTTCCGATTGTTCGTCTTCTTCGAACAGTTCTCTTCATCATCATCATATGGTCCAAGGAACAAAGTGATCGCTCTCAGATCAGACTTCCATAGCAATAATTCCCAGAACAATTTGTACTTTGGTACTTTTTCTCGTTTTCTTTCAAAAGCCAATTTTTAGCCATTTTGTTAAGTGAAACACATAGTAAGTAGGACAAGTGTCCTCGGGGCAAGCATCCGTAATATTTTTAATAGGTCCAGTTAGGACAGGAACGAGTACAACTCATCAAGAAATCCCAAGTAAGTGACAGAGAACTATAAGCAGTTATAGACAGTTGTATTGATGAACATGGCAGTTTATATGAGTAATGATGTAGAGAAACAGTTAAGGTACAAGGAAAGTAAAGTAACTAAACAAGAAGAGAAACATGGCAATGAAGACTGTAAAATATGATATAGCTGAACTAGAGTAACATGATATAAGTCTAGGCAGTATAATAAGAGTCAAGTGTAATCCCAGTGTGAGTCCAGACAATGTAAATCTAATACCAGATGATTCCAGTACAAGATGAGTGCAGTATAAGTTGAGTCGAGTCAGTGATCAAAGGTTCCAGGGTGGGTCCAGAGTATACTCTAACAGTGTGTTTTAAAATATCGAGATCGACATGTGAACGGTTGTAGGTAATACGGCACACCGCACACTCGGCCAAGTGTGGGATGGCTATCATTCCAGTATAATTCCAAGGGAGTGGTTCCAGTATTTGGGAATGTTCACATGTCTACTCCAATATTTCCCCACCCAACAAGTACAAATGAATCCATAACCCGACACGAAATATGTACAAGTCCAGCCAGAACATGAATGATACCAGTAATTGATTCCAGGGTGATTCCAGTAGGTGATGCCAGTAGTGGTTCCAGAAATGGAGGCCAGATATGAATAAATGGGTGTCGCATGAAATGGATCCAGTAATATCAAATCGTATTTGTAACAGAGAATCAAATAGAACTAACTACACCTGAAGTACAGTAATTGACAAATAAATGAGAGAACTATCAAAGAATGTACTCGCCTGATACTCTAAAAAGAGTAGTGTAATATCAGATGTCTGCACCGGAGTCACAATGTCCTAAATAGAGCAGTACAGGTTATAATGTGTTTAAAACAAGATAAATGATGTTTACAATGCAATCTTCATGATTTCTAGGTCAATCTAGGTCAAAGTCAACTCTTGGTCAACTCTGGGTCAAACCAAGTCAATATCTAGCTAAATTGTCAAACCTTGGTCAACTAGTCAACCTAACAGTCAAACTAGGTCAACTCTAGTCTAGTTAGGTCAAGCAAGGTCAAACAAGGTTAAACTAGCCTAGGTTGGTCTAATCTAGGCTTAACAAGTCAACCTAGGTCTCTAACCAAAATACAATACAAGCCACACCAGTCTAGTACCATAGCCTAAACTATACATCACATATAAACAAAACCATATATGCATATATTATACAAATCAATATATATGCCACATTCACATTTATATATATACATGTAAATATACATATAGGGAACACTAACTTGTCATATATATGTATACTCACATATCCATATAACATAACTTATTTACATATATAGCTAATCCTCTATATATAGGTATTCTCATAACCACATACCCTCACATGGGATACTAACCCCCTTTTCTCAAATCCTTCACATAGACACTCACACATACTCACAATATCCTATAACCCATATACCTATACATGACCTATATACATCACAATATATACATAAGCCTAACTCACATATTCTCTCTCAAATAACCTATAACTGAATTAACCTATCCTTCTCTCATGATGGGTAATACAACTCAATGTCCAAGACTAAACAGTGAACAATTTGATAGATATCTAATGGACTAAAGCCAATAACTGGCATGTCAGAGGGATGGACTCTAATACAAAAGGACTGAAACATACATATATAACTATAAACTCAGATTAAATCCCAGGAACAGGAATTAATCCAACTACTTAACCAAAACTGGAAACCAAGAAACATGGACTGATCTGATCCTTATTCGACACACATGTGTACATACATATCAATGCATACACATACATTATACAACCATGCATCCATTGATCTCAGGACATTTCTCAACCATTCAAAGCCTAAACATCAACTCTGAAATCAAATCTAAACATTAAATACAAGGAAACCTAAACTCGATAACCCAAAATTGAAATATCAAGTTTCAGTTTAAAAACAGTAAATGACAGGAAGAATGCCAAAATGCCAATCCAATCTCGAAATCGAACTTGAATCAATCATCAACATAGACAAATAAATCCTGACCTAATGAACATCAAAAACCAAAGGATAACTGAGAAATAACATCACATCACTGTTCGAAATCCCAGTTGTAGAAGCATGGAATTTCATGCGCATCCAAAGGCCAGAATTCCTATGCGCCTAATATTACATGCGCCAGGGAGCTCAGATGAAGTACTTGGCACAGCAGACAGCAAAAGTATAGACATCAAAAGAAGATTTATATTTCATATAAAAGTCTATTACATGTCTAAAAAAGGCTTTACAAAAGGAGAATTTTTACAAAAAAAAAGATCCTAAGACTACAGCAAGGCGCAGCAAAGTTCCATGCGCCTCCCGCCAGGCGCATCATCTGCCAGGCAAATCACTTCAGCGTCTCAGTCAGGCGCGTCTCAGTCAGGCGCGTCTCTTCGGCATCTCAGTCAGGCGCGACTTTTCGACGTCTCAGTCATGCATGTCTCTTCAGCATCTCAGTCAGGCGCATCACGAAGTCTCAGCATATACGCTCCACTTCGACCCGAACACTTGCTTCGGCTAAAGGAGCAGCTTTGGGCAGAACCAGAGTGGGCAGCCAACCCCACTCTAGCAGGAGGAAGAGCTCTCCAAAGACCAAGGAAGATAGGGGTACCATAATTTCGATCTACGGCTCTTCCGCCATAACGGAGACGGGGCTCGTGCATCCCGATCTTTGGGTGCAATAGGCACCTTCCGCCTGCCTCAGAAGCCCGTAACCCCGAATTTTGGATGTAACAGTCACCTTTACGAGTGCATACGAAGACAACTCGTCGCATCTTCACCCTCGGGAGCATCTTATCAACAGAATATGCTCGAGCAAGTAAGTTCATTCGGGAAGACGTGAGAGAACGAGAAGCAAACTCTCTCCTTGCTGCTATTTATAGGCAGGACAAATCAAACCCATGCGCCAAGTTGCGGGCTCTCCGAATCCCATACAATGAATTTGCATTTATGGTGATGAACCTAACCCTTCGAATTCGGCCAAGTCAAACCGGCTATTTAAAGCACTTGAAGAACTCAAAAGTTGGACCAATAAAGACGCGTCATGCAAAAGGATGTGCCGGTCAGATATCGCGCATCATACAGACGCGTCCGTTAGTACCAAGCGCCCCGTATGGATGTGCCCAACAAAGTACAGATCCATGCGTCCTAATAAACATAGACCCGTGCGCCCAATCGATGCATCACCCATCAAACAATTAATGCCAAAGTGACAGAGTTGGCAGCACGTCCCCCGAGGACTGAACAGTTGGCAGCTTTTTCAGAAGACGAAGCGTCGCTGATGTCAGCATCATCATTACTTTCCTCCGACGGTTAGAAACCCACGTGGCCGACCAACCACTCGCATGCGCCTTAGCAGCCATACGCCCGAAGACTCGCATGCGCCTCAAAAGCCGTGCACCCAGATTGGGACTCCAGAAGGTTGTGAGCCAAAGTCTTCTTATGCGCCCAATCCCAGACGCATCCTGTCAGATCGCTCTCCACCAAATCCGAGATCTTTGAGCTACGGACATGCGCCACGTGTCCTTTGACTCAATTCAGCCTATGAAGGGGTGTTAATCACCCAAGATATCAGCAACTGAAAGATCCTCTCCCCTGCTACGTGCCAGCCCACAAATGCAGCATAAAGGATTGAACCCATAAATGATGGTGCATCATCCATGCGCCTCCCGCAGTGTCAACCACGTGGCATTACCACGTACAGGTGTATCCTATATATACGCGCATGAGCAGCCCAACCTACTGCTTATAAATAGAGGGATCATCTCCTTCTTTTTACGGACACACACACAGACATACAGAGAGGCACAGTCAAAGACAGCCACAACCAGAGCATCAGAGTTCACTCAAAGAGATCGGAAGAGACACTCAATGTCTTCTTCCTCTCCGCAAGCTCCAGCACCCAGAGCAACTCAGACCTTCAGAGAACCGAAAACCGTCGTCAGATCGTCAATGGAGTCAATGCATTACCACTCGCTCCATCGACACAGGACCCAGCTATAAACAAAAGTGTACTCCTAGGACTACATCTAGATCCTATATTGTAACACTGTTCTGTTTGTAATTGAAATTGCAATCAAAAGATTTTAATGGCAAACACAAGTATCAGAAAACAGTGTTCGAAAACTCCAAAACCACTGCCAAACTCGAAACAATCCCAAACCAAACTTGAAATCAATGTGTCAGGTACGTAGTGACCTTGACAAGCCACCCGTATCCCCATGAGTTCCCTCGTATCCATGGGACTGGACACGAGACGAAACAAAGCTCAAAACCTGTCATAAACCAGTGTGTGTACAGACAGACTCCACTACAACAAAAAACCCTTTTAATGACGCTCGACAAGGAGTTTTAATGACGGCTGATACATAAGCGTTATCAAGTTGAAAAATACCTTTTTTTCTATGACGGTTTGGGCTAATTCTGGGCTTTTTATAACGTTTATAAAACAAAGCGTTATTAATAGTTTAGAGCGGTGGCAAACTTGTAATAAACTTTCTGTAATATATTCCACCCCCCCTCCGATTTTACTCAGAAGAACTCTCATTCTCCTTGCTCTCCTTCTGCCCCCTCTTCCCTCCTCTCCCCAAACCCTAAAATTTCCCATCTTCCCATAGCCACTCTTTCCTTCTTTGGACCAGAGAATGGGTTCCACTTCCCTCCCTCCTCCTCCTCATCTCCTCCTCCCCATCCTTTTCCTCCTGTGCCTCTCTCTACTGATCAACCTGCAGTACCACTCCAGCACTGCCGCACTCGGGGCTGCCGACCCTTCCGAGCTGAGGGCACTGATGGAGCTGAAGTCCTCCCTGGACCCGGAGGGCTGCGTCCTCTCCTCGTGGACAGCCGAGGGGGACCCTTGCACTGGCGCCGACGGCAGATTCGAAGGGGTCACTTGCGACGGGCACGGGAAGGTGGCCAACATATCCCTCCAAGGGAAGGGGCTCTCCGGCTCGATATCGCCCGCGGTGTCCCAGCTGAGGTCCCTGTCGGGCCTCTACCTCCACTACAACGCGCTCGCCGGGGTGGTTCCGCCGGAGATCGCCGACCTCGCCGGCCTCCTCGATCTCTATTTCAACGTCAACAACCTCTCTGGGACCATCCCGGAGGAGATTGGCAACATGGCTAGCCTCCAAGGTGATCACTTTCTTTTTTTTTTGAAAAAAAAAAAACTTGAGTTGTTTGTATTTGACAAAATGTTTGTTTGTACGTTTGTTTTCTTTATTATTATTTGTCACATGTGATGCGTGTACAATTTTTGGTTCAGATTTTGCATAATGCCTAGAAACATGTTTAAGTTTTAAGTGTGGTAAGTTTTGAGAGTTCCGACTAAGAAAAAAGATAGGAATGTTACGAATGGTTCGTCTTCTTCATCTAAGTGGTAAAATAGTACTGCATCTTGCCGCAGTATTAATTTGAATTTGTTTAAACCACCATTTTTTTTGTTGATGTTGTTGTTGTTGTTGTTTGTAGTTCTGCAGCTTTGCTATAATCAGCTCACAGGGAGCATTCCCACCCAGCTGGGTCTGCTGAAGAAGCTGGACGTTCTAGCCTTGCAGTCCAACCGGCTCACCGGCGCCATTTCGGCCAGCTTGGGGGACTTTGTTCAGCTGACCCGCATCGATTTGAGCTTCAACGAGCTCTTCGGCTCGATCCCCGTGAAGCTGGCTCAGCTCCCTCGGCTGCGGATACTGGACCTCAGGAACAACACCCTTTCCGGCAATGTATCTTCCGGTAATCAACTCAACTCGCTTATAGTTCACACCTAAGTTCGATTGAATCGATTCTGTATAATAAACTCATATGTGAACTTGAATCATCGAAGAACTAGTGAGGCTCGACGGAGGTTTCCAGTTTAGAGGAAACGCCGGCTTGTGCGGGGTTGGATTCTCCACTCTCCGTGTCTGCACTCCGGCCGATCTCCTAAACCCTAGACCTGAACCCATCGGGCGGGATCCTGACTGGCTGAAGCCACAAGAGATCCCCCAGTCAGCCAACCTAACCGCAAACTGCGACGACACCCGCTGCTCCAACTCCCCGAAATCCTCTACGGTGGGCGTCACTGCAGGAATCGTGGCGATTCTGGTCGCGGTGATGGTTTCGTGGCTGTTCACGGTTGCCTGGTACCGTCGCCGCAAGCAGAAGATCGGCAGCTCGCTGGAGATTTCTGCAGTGGGTGCTTTGTTTGTCATGGGTTTCAATGTTTTCACCTAGTTGGACAGTTGTTGCATTCCTTGATTCCTAGATTCCTTTGGTAATTATATTTTCTGATATTCAACTTTTATCTATTTATTTCTTTCATATCTGCTAAGTTACTTTGTGCCCCTGTTTTCTTTACTAATTTTATACTTGCATTGACTAGTCTCTTCTAATACCTTTGTAAGGGATGTTCCACTCAATTTTGTGCTTGTTCGTTTAGTTTCTAAGTTGTTTTTTAGGACATTGATCGGTCATTTATATCAAGAAAATTGTGTGATTACCATCTTCTTTGCGTTCAGATTCAGGTTCAACTGATTGTTGTTTAGCAGAACTTCATGGCGAGAATAAAACCTCAAGAACTTCTACTCCAGAGCAAAAAGAAGAAGGGGCCAACTCGAATCAGTCTCACTACAATCATTGCTTGCAATCTTCTTTACCTTTCTGTTTCAATTTCTGTTGTTTTCCTTTACGATTTCTTCTTTACCACATAGTTCTTTCCGTCTGAGTTATTCTGATATGTTTCTTATTGTTTGCTAAAGCACTCAGAAACAGCATTTGGAGAACAAAAGAAGTTTGATCTTCCTAGTTATGCTGTAAGTTATATAAGCATCACGTTTCTTTATGGGTTTATTCAGTTTAAACTGTGTTGGGATTGGAACAATTTGTGAACGTTTTGTTTGGTATTTTCCCAATATTTGGAGTGTTCGTCTGTTAGAACTTTTAGCTCATAATTGGATAGTTATGAACCCTGTTCCTTATTTCTATGATCGGAGGTTCATCTTAATGATGAGAATATCAAGTTTCATTATGAGTTTAGTCATTTCTATCATGCTGGGATTGGATTCAACTTGCGAGCTTGCATTTTTGATAATTTTATCAATATTTGGATTCTTCGTCTTTTAGGACATTTTAGCTCACATTTTGAGAGTCGCGGACTCTGTTGTTTATGTCTTTGATCAGATTCATTGTAATTATGAGATAATACATATGGTAGAAGCGGTTGCCAACTCTAGCAAGTGCATCATGATGTCATATTCTTTATCAATTGCATGGCGTAGCATGGTGAATATTCATATAATACTGTTTGCCGGAGATTGGTATTTAGATGCGAAGTCTTTAAGTATGGAAGCGAGGCAAATAAAATGGCCTCCATAGCTACTGTTATCAAATAAAGAAAATAAGCAATTTAGTTTGATGTCCTATAAACATAGGCCTAAATGACCTTATTCTTGAATCACTCTTCACTAATGGCTATTTGAGATACAGTTGGTTTTGTCTTATTATTCTCAACAAAATTTTACATAACTAGCATAGAGTTAACACCAAACATCCTTTTTTATCTGGCTATATGTGTTTTGTGGATAAGGGTTTGGGGTTTAAATTACTAGAAACCTGACTTGAAGTATTCCTCTGTCGGTGTCGATGAGAAAGAGAGAGAGGACAGTATATAATTTCCTGGTTTTCTTGTTTTTTGCTATCATGGATTTGTACAATATAGAGACATCTGTGAAGAAGGGTTGTGCTTATAGTGTATCGTAACGGGGTCTGGTGTCATATGCCATCTTTATCCTCCCTTTAATTGTATAGCGACCAAATTATTGGATAATTTAGATTTGATTTTTAGGCCTGACAATTATATGGACTGATTTGGTTTTCTCTTTTTCTCAGGATTTCACTGGTGTTCCGGCTGTCGTTGATCTTTCATGATTATTGGTTATGTGGCTAAGTTTTGATGTGGACAATTTTGGTAGTTGTAAATATCTATATGTATTTGGATATTCTATTTTGATAATGTAATGAAAATGTTGATGTGTACTCTATTTTGAGAAATGTAATAAAGATGGTGATATATAATGTTAACTTTTTGGAATGTAATATATACTGTGCAGTATAGAGCATTATAAATATGCTAATTTGAATAGTATAAAGTGTTATAAATGTGCTGTATTGAGCCTATATATATTATCTATTCATGACGTTTTAAAATTGTTCTGAATTGTGCACTATATATTAACTATTCATAACGTTTTTTTAGAAACTATTCATGACGGTTATTTTATGACGCTTTTAAAAAACATTTATAACACCCGTTTTCATAACGGTTGCTGTGGAAAAAAAAGCGTCATGGTTCGTCATTAATGACGCTTTTTGGCCGTCATTAAAAGGGTTTTTTGTTGTAGTGCTCGTGCAGCCGTATCGAGCTCTCGTGGACATGACACACGATACTAGACACCTCATGCATGTATCCAAGTGTTTGCCAGGTATAGGGGAACGTGTCTAAGGGCCTGCATCGAGTCGGGGTCGTGTCGTGTCAGTGTATTTAGGACGTATCAGAGTGAAAATCCGTGCGGGTATGGACAGCACAAATCAGTGCACGGTCGATAACTTCTCGAATACTCCACCAACTCACCCCAAATTTTGGGAGAATGGTGATAGAGGTTGCCCCCTCGTGTCTACCAAAAATTGCATCACGGGAGGCCGTGTCGTGTCCTGTGTCAAGCCCGTACAGCAGGGGACTGCACGGGCACAGTGTTGTGTCTCGTGCGTGCGTGTGTGTCCAATTTTGGACACGAAGGTGCACAGAAAACAACTCAGACAAGCACGATTGTAATCCACACATAAAGAGCTAAAAATTGTTCAACTGGTTTTAAAAATAAGCAAGATTCAATCCGTTCAAGCAGTTCATTAAACACATCAAGTATAACATTGATACGTGTCCAATACGGACACCAAACGGACATGATTTCCTACCAAACTTGAGGGACAGCTAGGGGACACCTAGATCTAGCCTAATATGTAAGAAATCAGAATTAAAATGCAATTTGAAGGATTTTACCTATAGGTGCAAATGATCAAGAAAAGCCCCAAATCGATTGATTCCCGATGCTAGCCAAATCCTCCAAATTGTACTCAAACTGAAATTACTCTCCATGAATATCAAATAGAGGGTGATTAGAATCTATTTCAAAAGATTTGGATGAAAAAAGAATTAAAATGGAAGTAATATGAATTAGGGAAGATGGGGATTTACCTTTCCTTTCTCTAAGTGTTGGAATGATACAAAAGAGGCAAGAACTAAATGAGAAAAATATTTACAGGGAGGGGAGACCTAGTGGCTGGTCACTTATGGCTGAAATTAGGGTTAGGGTTCAAGTCATGGGCCATGGGCCAAGTTTCATAAGTCATGGAATTAAATCCTTAAGTCATAAGTCATGAACCTATTTATTATTCCTCCTATTCAAACTAGATCCTAAATGACTAAAATTGGGTTGACTTAAGTTAGACTAGGGTCACACCATGCTAACCAAGTCACCATAGCTAGAGTTAGCTTCTAGGTTAGCCTACAAAGTTTCAACTAGTCAAAGTCAAAAATAACAATCACCAATCCAATAATTAATCAAATAATTCCAATAAGTCAAAATGACCAAAGTACCCCTAGGCTAAAAATGATAAATAAATATCTCAATCACATGGTTTGGCTCTAGGTCAGACAGTCTCTCGGGTTTCACTAGCAGCATATAAAAATCATAAGTCATGACTTAAAACAGTTTTAAATTGATTAAAAATGACCAAAATTTATAATGTGATATAAATATCAATAAATAATAATTATAATTATAAAAATTCAAAATTACACTCATTTGGAAAACTGGGTGTTACAAGTCTACCCCCCTTAGAAAAAAAATTTCCTCGAAATTAAGATGATCGTACCCCTACTAGGTCAAACCCCCAATCAATCAAGGTCGATAGATAACATGCAACATAATTCTACTGGTCGTCCACAGTCTCGAACAGGGTATCTACACTATCTAGCAAATCACAAGCAATATCCCGACAGGTACTAATGGAAATCACACATGAAAGTGGGAAAGAAGGATAAGAAGGAGAAACCTGCTAACCCATCACCTGCAGCGTCGGTCTCTTCGACCGCCATCGCAAAAGCTCCACCCCTCTGGTGCTGAGCTACAGGTGGCATAGCTCCCTCAAAAGGAGGTACAACAGGACAATCTATCATCTTGTGAGCACCAGACCCACAGAATAGACAAACCTTCAGCCTCCTCCTACAAGACTCCCAAATATGCCATGTCTTCCTGCAGTAGGCACAAGTCTGCACCCTGCGGTCCTGTCCTCTAGGCTGCTGTTGTGCCTGCTGTAATCTTACTGGTGCCTGTGTCTGCTGAATCTGTACGTGAGGCCTCTTGGCTTGTCCTCCACTGTTACTGGCTCCCTGAAAGTCCCGACCTCTCTTCAGTTTCAGTCCCAGGTCGTCCTCTGCCGCCATAGCTCCTGCCAAGATCTCCACGAAGGTAGCATTCTGGTCACTCTTAGTCTGTGACCGAACCTCCCTGATCAACCCTCGACGGAACTTCCTAGCTGTTTGCCATGAAATATAAAAGAACAGAACAATTATCAGAGGACTGGACTTTTACTTCATAATACAAACTCGCTTGTACAAAGAAAGCCTAGGGACGAAACTTAGGTACAGCAATCTAAGTACAATTATTTATTTTAGATTCTAGGGGGTGACGATAGAGGCTCGGAAAAGCGACGGCCGCTCTGCCTTACTCCTTGGACGATCGGGTGCAGCTTTTTGGCTCTATGGAAGAACTGCTTGGCATTGATGAAGAAATGCTCTCTTCAGGCTTTCTGGCTCTTTGTGTCTCTATGTGCGTCTGTCTCTATATCTCTCTATCTCTATGTGTGTTTTCCTGCAAGGGAATGACACCCTGCTATTTTTAAGAGTGGGGGGGCCTCATTAGGGTTTACAATGATTGCCCATTCTTGGAAGTCGGCGGCTAAGGATCATTAAATCTGGGCCGTTCATTTAGATTTGAGCAATAAATGTGATTGCATCAAATCTTTTAAAGATAATTAATGCTGATTGACATAAATCCTCCTGATTTGTCATACCAACCTCGAATTCCTCGACACGTGTCTTTAATTAGCTTATTTGCAAATGATCTGATTTGATCCCAATATTTCATTGGGATTTGTTGAGAGATTTTGATCAATCTGATGCCACGTGCCCTACTATCATGTCACGTGTCATAACAGCAGAAATCTGAACCGCAGGAAAGTTGAGCCGCATAAGGCCGGCCACGTGTCCAGGCTGCCTAAGAGTGGCCCCCCTTGAACATTTGGGCCGCATGGTAGTGATTTGAGCCGCATGAGTATGAGTGAACCGCATGGAGATAGTCTTTGCGAGCCGCATGGGGCTGGTCTTCGTGAGCCGCATGGGGCTAGTCTTCGTGAGCCGCATGGGGCTAGTCTTCGTGAGCTGCATAGAGCTAGTCTTCGTGAGCCGCATGGGGCTGGTCTTCATGAGCCGCATGGAGGAGTCTCCGCTTGGGCCGCATACGATTGTCCATGTGTCAAGGCCGCATGACAGTTTCTGACTCTCGGGGGATCGTATCAGAGATTTTCTTTGCTTCCCAAGGAGTCCGTAATTATGAGGGAGTCATAATGATATCTTTGTGTCAGAACTGTCACCTCGTCCAAGCTGTCAGCCGTCAATGCCTTTAATGCAGTAAAAGACAAACGAGAAAGCTGTTTGCAGGCCAGTGGCTCCTCTTTGAGCTGCATAGGACTTTTTTGAGCCGCATAGATCCTTGATCCGCATGGATTCTTGAGCCGCATGAATTCTTTGAGCCGTATGGGGCTCTCTGGCCGCATGGATCTTTCTTTGTTATTTTCCATGCTTCTACAAAACCCCCTTCAAAGTTTTCAATTTACAAAATTGAAATACTTTGAATAAGAAGCATGGCCATGTATTCTTCTGGCCGCATATGAGTTTTCGGCCGCATGGATGCTTGAGCCGCATGGATGACTCAGCCGCATGGATGTCTAGGCCGCAGGGGTTTTCGAGTCGCATAAGTGTCTCAGCCGCAGGGACTTTCGGGCCGCATAGCTCCTTGCCACGTGTGCACGTCATTAATTGCCTCCAATTCGTTTTAGTGCCGCCTTTAGGGGAGATCCCAAGGGTCGGCTCATTAAATCTTTTGGATTTTATGCTCTGGGTGAATCTCCTTTATGAGATAGGGGACAAAATCCGAGGAGTCGGTTTCGTCTTTTTCGAGGCGGTTATCAATCTACGTGTTCCCCCTCTCTTGTCTTCCTATAAATAGGAGGAGTTTGAGAGAGAAAACTTCTTTACTTTCTCCTTTACTTCAAAATTTCCCTACTCCATTGCCATCTCCTTCCTTAATTGTCAATGGCTCCCAAGAAGACCGTTGCGGCTAAGGGCAAGAAGGCGGCATCTTCGTCGAAGAAGACTGCCTCTACTTCAACCGCGACCGTTCCTACGTCGGCCGTCGTGCCCGCAGCTCACCCTGACGTCCATCCTCCCATTGCTGGTAAGGACTTTATGTGGTTTCAAAGAACCCTAACTGCTATGGCTACGTCGCATGCTTTATGTACGAGCCTTTATTTTCATGTGAGTCGCATGTTCGTCCTATGGTCGAGCCGCGAGCCGCATAGAAATAGCCACTGTGGCCGCTTACGCGCTTTGCCAACAAAGCCGTATAAGCTATACGGAGCCGCATGAATGTTCTGTTGAGCTTGAGCCGCATGAGGCTCCTGTAAGTTGGAGCCGCATAAGCGTTTCCCTGACCCGCATGAGGCTTCGTTGAGTTGGAGCCGCATGAGCTCGAAAGCACCCATTAGTTCCTTTTTGTCCATCCTTCTAATTTATCTTTTTCTGTCTTCTCCTCAGTGAATTTGCCGATTAATGCTGCTGGAGAGCTCCTGGTAGGCAGCGCCCAAGCTGCTCTGGGCTATAGGTATGACCATATAGTCCAATACATGGCTGACCAGTTTCCGAGTGACGAGCCCCCGGCAAGATCGAATGCCCTCAAGAATCAGCCTTTCTATTTTCTTAATGCTATGATGAACTCGAAGAAATTAGAAGGAGAGTACTTGAAGCCCACATTCTTCTTTGGAGACGCCTTGACTGTGAAGAACAGTCAGATTCTGGAGGTGTCAGAGAACTGGAGTTTTGTTTCTAACGGGATGGCGATCCGCATTCCCCAGATGGAGCGTCACTTCCCTTTATTCTGGTTCAACATGCTCCCACTGGACCGGAAGATGGAAGATTCTTTAACTCCTACCCGAAGTGGGATGTTCGTGGGAGACATCCATTATAACAACAGCCTGAAGTCGGTGTGTGCGGGCAAGGTGCACACCAGCTGTTGTGTAATGGGGTTGGCCCCGGGTACGTTCTTGAATGTGTCGGGTCCCAATTTCACATTTTCTACAGCCGACACTTTTATGAACCGACTTTCTCGGAAGGGATCCTATCCCATTGGGCGGTTGATGCTCCCCAGCTGGGTACATCCGATTCCCTCGTGGACTAATCTGTCTACGTGGATTTTGCAAAAGTGCGAGGCCTTTCTGTGCGAGATTGGTCTTTACCATGCTATTCGGGGCACCAGCCATGGCTTGCCTATAAACAAAAGATTGTTTATGTCTCTGCTGGAGATGTATAATTGCCGTACGGGGACCTTCTATACGCCCGTAGGGGAAATGGGGCTTGCACTCCACGAAATGCATGCGATCTCCAAGCTTCCTTGGGGGGACAAAGCTTTTGAGGCGTATACTCCCACGAACGAGGAGTTCGAAGAGTTAGAAAGGCGGTATCCAGGCTTCGTGGCTCTTTATCAAGAGATATTGTGTCATTATAGCGCATGTCATCAAATAGCCAAAAAGGAGAACAGCTCGGAAGGGAATGCCCCTCATACCAGAAACTGGGTGTGCTATCTCTTCACGACGGATGCCTCAGGTCAAGTTACTCCACGCCGTCCTAAAACCCGGGAGGCGGTGGAAGCCTTAGTGTCGTCAGCTAAGAGGGTGGCCACCTCTAGTGACAGATTCGAGAGTCAGACCGACTCTTTCGGTTATTTTTTTCAGGACACCCAAGAGTTGTCGGAGAAGGCGCTCCTGGCGGGATTCTTAATGATATGGCTGGGAAACTGTGTAGTCTCGGGCGGAGCAGGTTCCATCGAGAGGATCAGTCGCAATTTCATCCTTCCGGCTGTGAAGTTAGTTTCGCGAGTCCGGCTAGCTCTCCTCCCGGCCATGGTGTGCAGCATACACCGTGGCCTTCGCACTTTTACATCCAAGGTCCTTGCCCATGACGTGACGAAAGATTTTGAACGGACCGAGTTGCCCTATCATTATTTGATGGGGTGGCTTTTGATGCATTACCCGTCTTTGATGAGACCGGGCTCTGGAGACGGCGTAACTGACGCTTTTATCTTCCGCTATCGTAATGAGTCTTAGGAATTTGAGACCATGCGTGCTTGCCGGATGGCATTGGCGAGGGCAGACATGTACACCATTTTTGTATCTGTCCCTCGTTTTACTGATGAGAAAATAGCGGTTGTCCATCTTGACGGTATTGGCCCTCCTCAACTTCTGGACGGCCAGATGCTACTGTGGCTGCGAAATATCCGCCCCTCTCATCTGGTGTATCGCAACCGTAACACTGTCTTTCTGGAGCCTTATTTGTCGAGCAGGTTCGCCCGACAATTTGGATATAGTCAGCTTTTTCTAGACAGCCCCAGTTCTTGTCTGGACTTTGAAGGTAGCCTTCTTGACGGGATCCAGGCCTGGCATTACTATGACACATTCCATACCAGTACCGTTTTCTCAGTTCCTGCTATCAAGGCGTCAGTAGATATCTTATATATGGCAGCTCTGTACCACGTCATGGCGAATAAGCCCCCTGTCGGTTTTAACCCAGGTACCAGTTTCATCGTTGGTACCGGTCTGGATGAGGGTTCCCAGGGGGCCAAGACAAGGAAGAGGAAGAACAAAGTCAAGGTGCCGGATTCGGACTCCGACGCTGCAGATGACGAAGGCAACGAGCCTGATGGAGATGACCCTTCCTTTCTGGCGGCAGATGTTGGGGCGGATCAGCCGCCTGTTTTGCCAGATGAGATGGTGGTTGATCAGCCGTCCGTTGTACCCGGCCCTGCACGGAAGCGTAGCAGGCAACTTTCTCCTGTTGGCGGCATTCCTCGCTCTCGGAAACTGGCTACGACCAGACACCGCGGGCTGGCTATCAAGGAAAGAGGCGAAGAACTCGACCCCGCATCAGAGGTAAATAAGTTACTACCGGTCCTCCCTTTCTTCTAGCTTTGATTTTAATCATCTTCTTTCCCTTTTGTAGGCGTCAGAAGAAGAGGACTCTCGAGTTGCAGAGGTCGTGACTCGGGATGACGGGGGCTCCGGTAAGCCTGCCCCTGAAATTACTAAATTCCGTCCAGATGATGCTAATCGAGTTGCCTCTCCCTCTGAGGTGGCTGGGTCAGAGGAGCTGGCCAAATTTAATCTGGAGATCGTGGGTGAGGAGACCCTCCCAGCTGCGAACGAGCTGCAGCCTCGATGCTCCTCTTCCGGTAAGATAAGCCGAATCTTAACTTGCGAGGAGGCCTATCTGCTCTATGATCACATCCTCCGGGTCACGTCGATTGATGATTGTCATGGACATACAGGTCCTGCCTCTCCAGTGCCTAGGATGGACTTTGTTGAGACAGGCTCTGTCGAAGGGGCACTGGCGGAGATGGGCGTACCTCTTCCCCCTCCGGCTCGTCTTGATGGTTCTCTTGCGGGCTCGAGTTCGACAAGTTCAGTAATGGGACAATCGGGGCAGGGGACAATGGTCCTCGTGTCTTCCTCTGCTCGGGTGGCCCAGAGAGTCGACCTCTCCGCCCTGCCAAGCGTCCTGGCTCTTCGGGTGGCAGAGAAAGAGTTAGCCGCTATCCGTGCATCGTTCTATTCGGAAGTCGGCCCCTGGTGGCCAGTTCTAGCACCACTCCTTCGATGCTGCCGGTCACGCTCCCTCTGATGCCGTCTTCTACAGAAGGCCTGGACGAATCGTTACAGGACGTGGTCGACAGCTTTCATCGTCACTTAAAAAGGAGGATAGAAGCTACTGTGGACAGAGGGACCTCTTTCGTCTTGGCCCGGCAATGCGCCCAAGGTCAATTGATATCCTTAAGGCCCTTCCTGGTGGGGTAGGGGCTGCTGTACTTCTGGAATCGAAGTTGCTAGAGACTGATCAACTGGTGGCCCAGCTTCAGATATTGCTGCAGGTTGATCTGTCTGCTGCTATTGATCAGGAGCGCGGCTCCCTCACTGCTGCTATAGAGAAGGCGAAGGCAGCTCAGGATAAAACTAGGCCAGCCATACTGAAGGATCTTCGCACTTTGTCTGATCGATATGATCAATTGAGCCATGAGAGTGAAGATGTTACGGCTCGGGAAGCAACTGCCTCTTGCGGGATTGCTGACACGCGGGAGCAGATCCTTGAGCTTCAGAGGAAGTTAACTTCCTTTGAGTCTGAGCTCGAGGCTGCCCGGATCGACAGAGGGCTGATTATCCAGGAAGCTGATAATGTCAATAAAGCTTCAGCTAACTTGGAAGTGGTTCTGAAGAAGTTGGATGACGACTGTCGGGCACTCATGGACCAGGATAATGGGGAACGGTTGTCTCAGGAGGCTGAGCACCGAGCTAGACAGAGGCTTGAGGGGGGTACTGCCTTGGTGAGAAACGGCCTCTTGGAGTTGCGTAATGTTGAGCTATAGTCGGCCTTTTCTTGGTTTTGTTCATGTTTTCTTTTTCTTTTCTTTTTGAGAGGGACATGGTCCCAAAACATGTAATGCTTTTTTTTCGTCCTTCAAATAAAGAGTACTTTCCTTTCTACCCTTCATTTGTATTGCTTGTTGTACTTGTGGTGATGTTTGCTCCGCATGGGGGACTTGTTTGTGGACCTGTTACCCATGGCATACCTTGGTTTTAGGTACGGATAACAAGTTTGATAGGGGATACCTAGAACAGTTCTACGGCAAGGTGGTCGTGGGTGTTCGGGGTATCGAGAGATAGAATGCCATGGAGCAGCTGGGCTCCCGGGGCATGATGAGGAATGGTGGGCCTGTACTAAGAGACTTAGCAAAGGACATTTGTGGGCCTATTACCCTTGGCGTACCCTGGTTCAGGGTATGGATAATAAGACGAGACAGGACCAACATACTTACTCGAGGTAATGAGGACATGGCAAGTACGGAGGTTTTACCGTGGAGTCTTCCTGCTCAGAGGTAATGAGGACATGGCATGAGTGGACTCAGCGGAGAATATTTATGGACCTATTATCCTTGGCGTACTCCGGTTGTGGGTACAGATAATAAGTCGAAAGGGAATCATCATGCTTACTCAGAGGTAATGAGGACATGGCAAGCATGAAGGTTTCTTCGACGAAGCCTTCCCATTCAGAGGTAATGAGGACATGACAGGAGTGGGCTCAAGGAAGGAGGGTACACAGAATGACTCAGAGGTAATGAGGACATGGAAGTTCTATGTAAGGGGTAATTTGTTTTTGGCGGAAGTGAAACGACTCAGAGGTAATGAGGACATGGCCGTTTTGGAAATTTGTGGATCGGTTACCCTTTTTGTGCAATAGGAGTGCGGGTAGTGGATCATGAGGGAGGATCTCTTCCAGGAAGAAAGTTCAGAGGTATGGTCATACATGATTTACTATCTGAAAGAGTGACCGGAAAGTGAGTTCAGAGGCACATGCGGGTACATGACTCGATAGTCTGGAATGTTGTGAAAATGAGTTCAGCGGCACCAGTGGGTACATGACTCGATAATCTGGAATATTATAGATGTGAGTTCAGCGGCACCAGCGGGTACATGACTCGATAATCTGGAATGAGTGGTTGTGAGTTCAGCAGCACCAGCGGGTACATAACTCGATGATCTGGAATGAGTGGTTGTGAGTTCAACGGCACCAGCGGGTACATGACTCAATAATCTGGAAAATATCGTTTAGACATAATATTTCTTCAGGAACTTGCCGTTGACGGGCAACATGAGCAAGTCTCTATTTTGTTTTGCGAGGCGGTAAGCACCGTTGGAGAATACGGCCTCGATGATAAAAGGACCTTCCTATTTTGGCTGGAACTTGCCGGTGGTCTTGTGAGTCATGACCATCGGCCTCCGGACTGCCAGAACGAGATCGCCCACTTGGAATGTTCTGATCTTGACCTTCTTGTTGAAGGCTCAAGAGATGCGTGCTTGGTATAGCTCGATCCTTTGCTGAGCCAGGAGGCGATTTTCATCTAAGGCCTCTAACTCTTGCAGTCGGCGACGGTAGTTATCATTCGTCGTCAATTGATAAGTGAGAGCGACGCGGAGCGAGGGTATTTGAGTCTCTAATGGGAGAACTGCCTCACTCCCGTACACCAGGGAGAATAGTGTGTTCCCTGTGGCCGTTCGGACCGTGGTACGGTACGCCCATAAGCATTCACTAAGCTTCTCGTTCCAGTCGCGTTTGTTGGACGATACAAACTTCTTGAGTAACTTGATGATGGTTTTGTTGAATGCTTCTGCCAACCCATTCGCTGCTGGATTGTATGGCGTCGAAGCAATATTTTGGATGTGGTGCTTGTCGCAGAACCGATAGAAGGCATGGCTTGCAAACTGCGGACCATTATCGTGGATGATCCTTCGGGACAGTCCAAAGTGATAGATGACGTGATGCTTAAAGAAGCTGATCACGTTTGAAGTTTTTACTTCTGCGAGCGGGACAACTTTCGCCCATTTGGAGAAGTAATCTGTGATTGCGAGTATGAAGCGATGTCCTTGGGAGAAAGGTGGAGTGATTGGACCAATGATATCCATCCCCCATGCTTCGAATGGCCAGGACGCCACTGTCGGATGTAGAAATTCGGATGGTTGGTGGATGAAGTCCGCATGGACTTGGCAGGCTTTGTACTTTCTAGCATAATCTATCGCATCTACTACCATCGTGGGCCAGTAGTAGCCCGTTCGGCGAAGACGGTCTTGCAATTTAGGGCCAGGCTGATGGGCCCCACAAACACCATCATGAGCTTCTCGTACGGCTTCTTTGGCTTCCACGTTTGACAGACACCGAAGCAATAATCCATCATAGGATCACCGATACAGCATTTTCGTCTCTGTATCGTAGAAGAATCTGAGAGAACGCCGTCTGAGGGAGGTGGCTTCCTTTGGGTTCTCAGGGAGGATATCGTAGACGACGAAGTCAATGAATGGTTGTCTCCAGTCTGGGACATCGTCGATCGTCTGAGCGGAATAACTCGCCACGAATTGAACGTTGTTCTTGGGGCAGACCAGTTCGTTGCCTATCACGTCCACCGATTGATGAGTATGATTTGGCACTGCTAGGGAAGCGGCCAGACCCGCTAAGGCATCGACTTCGATATTTCGGAGTCTGGGAACATGCTCGATGAAGTACCCCTCGAACAATGAGATGATGTCGATCGCTATTTGGTGATAGGGGATCATGTCTTCGTGGCAGACTTTGGATGAGCCCCGGATCTGATTGACGATTAACTGAGAATCGCCGTATGCTTCAAGATATTCTACCCCTAGCTCTCTCGCAAGTTGGAGGCTAATGACCAAAGCGTTGTACTCGGCCACATTGTTAGAGCAGGGTTCTGTGAGAGAGTAAGCACGATTGATCACCAATCCGGAAGGAGAAACCAGCACCACCCCGACTCCGACGACGATGTTGCCCATGGGTCCAGTTCTCGAAGCGCCGTCGAAGAACATTCGCCATATATCATCGTGAGAGGTTGCATGCAAATCGGCGACCTCATCTGGGATTTCTTCATATATTTTGGACGACTCTGAGCCCGGGTGGGCAGCCAAAAAGTCTGCCAGGGCTTGACCTTTAACAGCCTTTTGTGGGACGAAGATCATATGATAGGGGGACAGCAATATTGCCTATGTAGCGAGGCGAGAGCTGAGTGCCCCTGGTTTAGTCATGAGGACTCTGAGAGGGTTGACTCATGAGATCACATGTATGGTTTGTCCCATGACATAGTGTCGCGTCTTCTGAATGGCGAACACCAGGGCAAGGCATTCCTTCTCCACAGCGGTGTATCGGTGCTTTGGCCAAATCATCATTCGACTGAGGTAATATATGGCTTGCTCATGGCCTGTATCGTTGTTTTGTGCCAGCAGAGCCCCGAGGGAATGTTCCATTGCTCGTATGTAGAGCAGAAATGGTTTTCCAGCAACCGGGACCACTAGGACTGGAGGGTTCGACAAATATTCTTTGATGCTGTCGAAGGCTCGCTGGCATTCTTTATCCCATACAAATGAGACGCCTTTCTTCATGAGATGGGTGAATGGTCGACATCGCCCGAAGAGGTTGGAAATGAACCTCCTGATGTAAGCTAGCCTTCCTTGGAGGCCTCTGAGTTTGCAGAGATTTTTCGGAGGACCCATCTCCATAATTGCCTTTATCTTCTCAGGGTCTACATGGATACCCTGGGCGGTGATGATGAAGCCCAAGAACTTTCCGCTGGATACACCCAGGAAGGATTTTGTGGAATTCATCTTCAGATTGTGCGCTCGCATCAGGTCGAATACCGTCCTCAGATCCAGCAGATGGTCTCCCTTACAACGACTCTTGACGGCGATGTCATCAACATAGCACTCTACCGTCTTGCATAAGTGGTCTCTGAAGATGATACTCATGGCTCTTTGATATGTGGCACCGGCATTCTTCAAACCGAAAGGCATGACTGTGTAACAGTATATGCCAATCGGTGTTTGGAATGATGTATGCTTTTCATCGTCAGGAGACATCTTGATTTGGTTGTACCCCGAGAAGCCATCCATGAATGACATACGTTCGAAGCCGCAAGTGTTGTCAATCATGATGTCTGTGATAGGGAGGGGGAATTCATCTTTGGGGCATGCCTCGTTCAGATTGCGGAAGTCGATGCAGATTCGAATCTTTCCATTCTTCTTGAGGATGGGTACTATGTTGGCGACCCAGTCAGGATATTGCTCCTCACGAATGAAGCCGCTTGCTATCAGTTTGTTGACTTCGGCTTCGATCGCATCCATGATGCCCGGACGGAAGCGTCGCTGTTGTTGCTTGACTGGCTTTGCATCCGACCGAATGTTGAGTTTGTGAAGAGCAATATCAGGATTTAA
This sequence comes from Iris pallida, assembly GCA_029216955.1. Taxonomy (NCBI): domain Eukaryota; kingdom Viridiplantae; phylum Streptophyta; class Magnoliopsida; order Asparagales; family Iridaceae; genus Iris; species Iris pallida. The sequence continues at coordinate 3,015,752 of JANAVB010031216.1, read as the reverse complement.
CCCCGACATGTCTTCATAGCTCCAGGCGAACACATTAATGTATTCTTTGACAAATTCCAGCAGCGATTCTCGCTCTTCGTCTGTTAGGCTTTTACTGACGAAGATTGATTTTGGAGAAGATTCGCTGCCGAGGTCGACCTGTATAACCTCATCTTCAGTAGGAGGTTCTCTCAGTTCGAACCGCTTTTTCCATTGTGCATCCAACTGTTGGGCCCACGGCTCTAGCTCGAGGATTTCAGGGATGTCTTCGTCTTCTTCATAAGCGTCGGCGAATGCCATGTTGACTGACAAGACTTGTCTGAATACATCTCCGATGCTGGTATCTGAGTCGAAAGTTGGTGACCCGGTCGAATGTGAATGCCAGTCACATTCTTCATCTGAACTTTCAGGGGTCGTCGTGGGTGTAACTTACCCTAACCCACATCGAGTCTTGCTATAGTAGTCCCGTGGTTTGCCAGCCGGGACCGGTGGCTTCAAAGGTAATCGTCGTCCAGTACCGTAGTTCAAGCCTGGCGTCGTCTCTAGATCATACCCCTGTTTTTATATTAGGTATTTGGATTGGGGGCTATAAAGATACAGAGGCAGTCTTCCAGCATCTGACCCAAGGTCGACTTCTTCTATGGTGATGGGATACGGATCGTCCTTCCGGTCGAAGATGATTGGATGGTCCCCTCCCTCGATTATGCGGTAAGCGTCTTCTACTGTAGTAAGCTGGATCGCGGTGTACACATTTGTCACCTGTGTGTGTAGGTGAGTGCCTATACCGTGTTCCATAGCATACATTGTACAAAGCTTATTAAGCTCGAGGTAGTTCAAAGATAGCCCTTTATTGATGAAGTAAGGTATCTTTTCTAGGGGGATTACATCATCTGCGGAGGGTACATCAGTGTGGGCAGCCACATACTTGGATAGCTCTGGTTTCTCTTCGGCTACCCCCTGTATAAACGAAGACTGAGAGGACGACCTGGGCAGCTTGATCGTCAGAGGTTCAGCTGGGGGAGCAGAGCGTGGAGTTGTTGGCAGACTAGCGACCCCCAGCTTGGTACTCGATGCTGGGCGGGGAGTAGTTGGTTCGCTAGAAGTTCCAGACCTTGCATCGGGGTGACGACCCTTCTTGGGAAGGCATATCGTCATTGGCTTGTCGGAGGGATTGAGCTTCTCCGTTTGCGGCTGGCCGACTCTCGGCAACCTGATTGTCAGTGGCTGCGTTGTGGGTCTTGGCACCTGGCCAGACCTTGGCAGCCGGGTTATCATCTGCTCTTCTTGTGCCGAGAGGCTGATTGCGTCCTTACGCAGAGTGGCTGTAAGGGGTGCGGACTTGCCAGGTTTGCGAGCTTGGAGGTGGATCGTCAGAGGTTCTCCTGATCCTGCGGCTGTCTCGGTACGAGCTTGCACATCTCCTTCATCAAGGTGCCTCTTCGACTTTTCGTATAGGCAGGAGTCTGAGTAGTAGGATTCGACCCCTTTGAAGCGATCGATATCAGCAAATTTCGTCCTCACGAAGCCGTGTTTGTCGACGTATTTGAAGCACTGGTGCAGCGTGGAAGGCACGATCATATAATCATGTATCCACGGGCGTCCCAAGAGGATGTTGTATGAAGTGTCTGCATCTATGATATAGCAGATGACTTCTGATTGGAGATCGCCAATCTGACACTTCAGACGAATCTTCCCAATTGGGTAGCTCCTGCCCGAATTGAAATCGCTGATGGCGGTGCTTGTAGGCGTCAGGCGATGCATTGGGATACGGAGATGATGTAGCAGACCCTTCGGGATAATGCTTATGGAAGAGCCAGGATCAATGTGCATCCGATCCACCTTTACGTCGCCGATGTATCCAGTGTAGTATAGCGGACGATCGTGCAGGTTGGTTTTGATGAGCATGTCCTGAGGAGTGAAGACAATGTTGGGCATTGCTCCCGTGCAAGCACTGTCTTGGAGATCTGCAGGCGGGCTCTCTCCTATGAGGTTGACCTGAGCCAGATAGGCGTCGACATTCTGGAGTGCATCGCTCAAGGCCGCTCGCACATCCTTTGAGAGTCTCAGAAGCTCGTATAATGATAACTTGGCCGGTGTGTTGGTCAATTGCGCCAAGATGTCGAAGTTGTAGGGCCTCTCCAGCCCCTGTGGTGTCTCTTTTCGGAGGGCTTTGTCAAAACGAGTCTCCTTCGGCCTAGGCTTGTCGGTCGTCGGAGGCTGAGCCGGTCCCGGAGCGTCAGTTGTAGCGGGCTGATGATCTTCAGCCGAATTGTCAGCCACAGGTTGGGATTGTGCCCCAGATCGAGTGACGACGGCTGTAGATTCTTCGATATCTGCCGAGATTGTGCAGCAGGACCTGACTTTTCTACTCTTCTTCTTGCCAATGGGCTGAGTCACTTCAGATACCAAGTCTGGATAGACCCACATGACCTCCCTTCGAGATGTGGTGAGAGGCACTAGACCAGCAGCCTGATCTCGGGGAGGTGGAAGATTAGCAATCTCCATTGTCGCCAGAGGGATGGGGACCACACCGTCTTGAGTTTCCGTCGGAGGGAAGCCGCCGAATTGTACTGATACCATATTGGCTGCCACGGTTACCTCTTCGAAATCGATAGCCAGAGCATTCGAATCGATGAGGTTTTGGATGTACCGTTTTAGCTGGTAGCAGTCGTGTGTAGCATGGTGGACGTAGCTGGGATAATGGCCGTACTTTGGGTTCTCCATCTCTGCCGGCCGCGGTTTCCGTCATGGTGGAGGAAGCTGAATTCTGTCTCCTTGTATGAGCATGTCCAAGATGGGCTTGACGTGACCGTCTTCGAAGGAGTAAGTGATTTACGGCCATTGTTTGTCTGCCGACTTTGGCTCAGGTTTCTGTGCTGTGTCGGCCACCATAGCCTGCTTACCTCTGCTGTCCTGATTGTTGGAGAGACTACCCCCATTGTCGTTGTTGGTGTTAGGACGCTTGCCCTTGTTCTCTCCATCCGAGATGTGCAATCCCGATTGGCGAGCCTTCTTCAATCGTTCTTCGGCGCTTGTGGCACTGATGATGAACGTCTTCCAGTCCTTGAATTGACTTTCGCCCATCCAGAGACTGATTGTTGGGAGCAATCTCTTTTGGCAAATTTCAATCAAAGAGGAATCCGGATTTCCAGACGGCAACTTCATTGCGGTTTGGCGGAACCGCTCAATATAGTTCCTTGTCAGCTCTTTCTCCCCTTGGACGACATCCATGAGGGTGGACATTGTGATGTCCTGCCCTACTTCGTAGAATCTCTCCAAGAACATGTGCTTGAAGCCGGCGAAGGAGCGGATGCAGTTGTCCGGCAGGTTGCGGTACCAGTCAAAGGCGACCCCTTCCAATGCCCCGATGAATAATCGTGTGAGAATGGCATCGTCATGGGGCAGATGGTCGGTGGTGACCTCGAAGTAAGTGATGTACCGACTTGCTGAGGTCTTGCCATCATAAGGATTGATATTGAACGGCTTATATCTTGGTGGGAATAGAACATCCCTCCAGGCAGCAGGGTATGGTTGCCGTATTCTGAGGTCTTGAGAATTTTCTCGAGCGTGAAACATGGCTCGGAGCTCCTGGACCTCTCTTCTTGCTTCGCGGGCCTCATCCACGACGGTGGGGGCCGTTACTTCAGGCAGATTGTTTTCCGGGTTCGGTGCCGCTGAATTCGAGTCCGCATTGACCACGGGACCTGCGCTTGTTTGTCCAGGCGTCCCTCCTTGCAGAGTTGGAAGGGCTGCTTTAATCTCGTCCACAGACTTGACCAAGGCGAGCAATATGGCTTCGAGGGTGTCGATGCGTTGGCGATCATTGGAGCCACCTTGGCTGCTGTCCGTCATGAACACCGTCTTTACATGAGGAGAGATGGACGGAGCGGTGGAGGAAGCGCCCTCTGAATCATACCCCTGTAGTGAGAAGTCGTCGGGGTATGAGGGAATGTTCTCTTCTGGTTCGGACTCAGAAGGAACGGTACCCCCAGTTTCCGAGTTTGTCTCGTCTTGGGAGTTGTGGACGTCCTCGGAGACGTCGGGGTTTGCTGCATCTGATGGGAAAGTTGTTTCCTCCGGCTCATCTTCTTGGAATATCGGGTTGTCGTAGAGGTTCGGAGGAGCGCTACCCCCAGTCCCAGCAACCCTCAGTGGTGTGGACGATGAATCTCCCACTGTAGCATATTTCGTCTTAGAACGGGTACCTTGGAAAACTTCGGTGGTGGGCACCCGCTTAGACGACAGTCTCTTGGTCAAAGTAGTTGAAATCTTCGGTCTGGGAACATTTGTCTTCTTCCCTCTCCCATCGACGAGGACTTTCTGAGCAGAGTTGCCGGTCTTTTCGTACTGTCGCGTTATTGCAGCAGCAGTTGACGATGACTTGGGTGCAGTGACGTCCGTGGGAGGACTCTTTGCACCCCGATGTATCTTCTCTTTCCTTGCGTTTGTGGAGGATGGCCTCACGCAAGTCAGATGGGTCTGGATCGACCATGTTTGCTCCCTGGATTTTGGGAGACTTTTGCGAACCTCTATGTCCGTTTGCCGTCGGGGGCTGGACCCGAGTGGTTCTGTACAACTTTCCATCTGAGGCCCGCATAACGGTATGTGGGACGCTCGGATGGTCAGAGCTCGGATCAGCGGACCGAGCTCGCCAAGCTCGCGCTGCCCTAGACTTCTTCGCTTTAGTGCGTAAGGGCACATAGTAGGAAGAGTCTAGGTGATGCTGGAGAGAGTCAGACATATCTTCTTGGGAGCACAAGATATCAGGACCATAAGACAGGCGGTCGAAGACAGAGCCACGCGGAGTGGGTGTCATACGGCTGTCATCAGTAATCTTTATGCGACTGGCAGATGTAGCCGCATAGGCCTTCTTTATGCGGCTGGGAGTCTCAGCCGCATGAGTTTTCTTCATGCGGCTGGATGATCTGACCGTATAGACTTTCTTCATACGGCTGGCAGATTCACCCGCATGAATTTCCTGCATGTGGTTGGCAGATTTGGCCGCAGAAGTGTTCGGCTTCTTCTTGGGGCGCATAGAACCACTCTTTGTCCCTGCAAGTCTAGCATCGTAGTGCTTTCCTCTGTCGGACTTGGGGATAGCAGAGTCCTCTACGGCTCGAAGTGGAGCCGTATGAGAATCGCCTTCGCCGTCTTGGGTAGCAGAGAGTACCCCGTCCAGAGCTTGTGGAGGAGCAAATGACTTTGGCCTCCACTCGCAGCGAGCTTTCTTTGTGCGGGTTCGCTTCTGGATCGGGCCAGCACTTCCTTCAGAGAGCATTTCTTCAAACGCCTGTTGGTCGAAGCGGACGACCATCTTCTATTGCGTGGAGCCAAGTTTGGCTGGATCCGATTGCGTCACCAACTCCTCAGCCGTGGGAAAATTTGTCCCCAGCAGAGTCGCCATCGTGTTTGCTATGAAATATAAAAGAACAGAATAATTATCAGAGGACTAGACTTTTACTTCACAATACAAACTCGCTTGTACAAAGAAAGCCTAGGGACGAAAACCTAGGTACAGCAATCTAAGTACAATTGTTTATTTTAGATTCTGGGGGGTGACGATAGAGGCTCGGGAAAGCGACGGCCGCTCTGCCTTACTCCTTGGACGATCGGGTGCTGCTTTTTGGCTCAGTGGAAGAACTGCTTGGCGTTGATGAAGAAATGCTCTCTCTTCAGGCTTTCTGGCTCTCTGTGTCTCTATGTGCGTCTGTCTCTATATCTCTCAATCTCTGTGTGTGTTTTCCTGCAAGGGAATGGCACCTTGCTATTTTTAAGTGTGGGGGGCCTCATTAGGGTTTACAATGAATGTCCATTCTTGGAAGTCGGCGGCTAAGGATCATTAAATCTGGGCCATTCATTGAGATTTGAGCAATAAATGTAATTGCATCAAATCTTTTGTGGGTAATTAATGCTGATTGACATAAATCCTCCTGATTTGTCATGCCAACCTCGGATTCCTCGACACGTGTCTTTAATTAGCTTATTTGCAAATGATCTGATTTGATCCCAATATTTCATTGGGATTTGTTGAGAGATCTCGATCAATCTGATGCCTTGTGCCCTGCTATCATGCCACGTGTCATAACAGTAGAAATCTGAACCGCAGGAAAGTTGAGTCGCATAAGGCCGACCACGTGTCCAGGCTGCCTAAGAGTGGCCCCCTTGAACATTTGGGCCGCATGATAGTGATTTGAGCCGCATGAGTATGAGTGAACTGCATGGAGATAGTCTTTGCGAGCCGTATGGGGATGGTCTTCGTGAGCCGCATGGGGCTAGTCTTCGTGAGCCGCATGGAGCTAGTCTTCGTGAGCCGCATGGGGCTGGTCTTCATGAGCCGCATGGGGGAGTCTCCGCTTGGACAGCATACGATTTGTCCACGTGTCAAGGCCGCATGACAGTTTCTGACTCTCGGGGGATCGTGTCAGAGATTTTCTTTGCTTCCCAAGGAGTCCGTCATTATGAGGGAGTCATAATGATATCTTTGTGTCAGAACTGTCACCTCGTCCAAGCTGTCAGCCGTCAATGCCTTTAATACAGTAAAGGACAAACGAGAAAGCTGTTTGTAGGCCACGTGGCTCCTCTTTGAGCCGCATAGGACTTTTTTGAGCCGTATAGATCCTTGATCCGCATGGATTCTTGAGCCGCATGAATTCTCTGAGCCGCAGGGGGCTCTCTGGCCGCATGGATCTTTCTTTATTATTTTCTATGCTTCTACACTAGCCTTCGTCTTCTCCGTCAGATCATCAATAAACCTGGCAAACCGGAAAAACTCTCCGGCGTACTCAGCAACTGTGTAGTTCCCCTGAACCAGACTCTCAAACTGCGCCTCAATGCCTCCTAGTGCCACATCTGGGAAGAACTATTCCTTGAACAGCTCCTTGAACTGCTCCCATGTCTAACCTTGTAATGCCTGTAGTTCGTATTACGTATTTTGGTATACGTGTACGTATTCTTGACTCGTATTGCGTATTTTCCAGCATGGTTATTTTGGCATGTCCTTGGTTATGGCTTAGCTTGGTTCGGCTTAGCTTGGTTTGGTTTGCTTGTGGGTTCATCATGAACCAAAAGAAAACCCCTACCTACCACCACCACTACCCTTTATTAACCCATTTCCCCTTTCTCTCTCTTCATTATTCTTCTTCTTCCCTATCATAACTTCTTCAACCACCAGGAGAAAGAGAGAGAGAGCTTAGGCAAGTGCAAACTTGCTTCATGATGGATCTCAAGTTTTATTGTTCCATTCTCTTCCTTACTTGATTCTAAGCCTCTTTAGAACTTGACATTTTTGGATTTGATGGATGGATTCTTGTAGATCTAAGTTTGTAAACTTTTTAGTTTTTCTTAGTTTTGATCTCTGAAACTTGGTTATTTTCGAAAACTAGTGTTTCTATGTTGTAGAGAATTCAATTTCATGCAGTTTTGGCTTTTGTTTCACTTGATTTCGGCTTCGGATGAGGAAGTTATGGCCAAAACAATTTCTGGTCATTTCTAGGTTCATCTGCAGCATAATCAGCATGTCGCGGAAGGCGCATGTCGCAGAAGGCGCATGTTGCAATGAAGCGCATGTCGCGGTAGCCGCATATCATGTCGCAGAAGGCGTATGTTGCAATGAAGCACATGTCGCGGTAGCCGCATAGCATGTCGCGGAAGGCGCATGTCGCAGAAGGCGCATGTTGCAATGAAGCGCATGTCGCGGTAGCCGCATATCATGTCGCAGAAGGCGCATGTCGCAGAAGGCGCATGTTGCAATGAAGCACATGTCGCGGTAGCCGCATATCATGTCGCAGAAGGCGCATGTCGCAGAAGGCGCATGTTGCAATGAAGCGCATGTCGCAGTAGCCGCATATCATGTCGCAGAAGGCGCATGTCGCAGAAGGCGCATGTTGCAATGAAGCACATGTCGCGGTAGCCGCATACCATGTCGCAGAAGGCGCATGTCGCAATAGGCGCATGTTGCAATGGGGCGCATGTCGCGGTAGGCGCATATCATGTCGCAGTTGAGCCACATGAGGCGCATGTCGCGATAGGCGCATATCATGTCGCGCATGAGCCGCAATAAGGCGCATGTCGCAGTAGGCGCATATGGTGTCGCAGTTGCATGCATGTCGCAGAATAGGCCGCATAATGCATATTTTGACTATTACTAACTGTTATATGTCCTAATTGACTGAATTATTGCTCGAATTTCTCCCAACTCCCAACGTGGAAGTTGTAGATCTTTTCCTTAGCAGCAAGAATATGTCTCTAGTTATTTTATGCAAGCTTCTCTCATTCATAATATTGTAAGAATAGAACACGATAGTGGCCCGCTGCGGCGCACTCTTGACAAGTAAACTGACATGATATATCTCGGCATGCTGTTACGACAGCTAGCCTGACATGACAAGTATGAAAGATTTGGACACCGTGGGCGATTATGTTTGTACAAATAAACTAGTACTGTCTTGCATCATGTCTAGGATGGGGATCCCTGAGTACCACGGTCAGGGGTACCTACTGAAATTGACTAAGGCTAATTAACTAGAATGATTCAGTAGTCATGAAGAGATTCCCAGCTACAGGCAATCCCGTTATCTGGGCGCATTCAGCGGACTTGTAGCCTACCGACGAGTATGGCACATTTCCAGCACACAGTCATGTGGTGCACCCTTCATAAACGGACATTCGACCCGGATAACCGGATGGTCTGCAGGGCTTGTGGCTGTCGGGATAATCTCATTGCATCTTGCTAGTAACTAGGCCTGTGATAACCCTAGTTAGTTAAAAGTATCAAGCCGTACTCTTGATTGGCCGTGATTGATTGGATGAAGTTTATTCCAGCTTAGTCTTATCCTGATCCTGTACAAGATTGTATCAGGACATGATTTCTTGCATCGATAAATGATGGGATACCAAGTTCTGTTCAGATGAAGGGTTACAACCCCGGTCCTTGTTTGGTTTAAGGGTTATAACTTGGCTATCTGAATAGTTCCATGGTTATCCTATCATATATCGTCCTGCTTATTGTGCTCGCCTTAACAATAAAGATCAGGGGTCCAGTTCTGTTCAGGCGAAGGGTTACAACCCCGGTCCTTGTTTGGTTTAAGGGTTGTAACCTGGCTCCCGGAGCAGTTCTGTGTCCTCTCTTCGTTTATTGTCTTATTGTAACCCCCCGTCATGCTCGTCATGTTTTACCTTTACTTCAATACCATGATTATTCATACCGGCATTAACAATAAAGATCAGGGGTCCAGTTCTGTTCAGGCGAAGGGTTACAACCCCGGTCCTTGTTTGGTTTAAGGGTTGTAACCTGGCTTCCGGAGCAGTTCTGCGTCCTCTCTTCGTTTATTGTCTTGTTACCTTATCAATAGTAATTGAGACGGGTTTCTATTCAGGCGAAGGATTGCAACCCCGGTCCTTGTTTGGTTTAAGGGTTGCAGTCCGGCTACTTGAATGGTTTCTCCGTGTTCAATATATATTTGTTATCTCAGTTATTATCACTATCTTAAATTACCTTTGCTATTTATTTGTAATATGCTGATTTTAGTTCCTAAGTGAAGCCTCCTTTGTGGCACTTGCTCTTTCTGGGGTCTGACCCAGCTGGTTTTGTGTGGCCAGATATCGGAGCAGCACCAGAGGATCTACCTACTATCCAGCCAGATGGTGACCACCAGGCGTAACCCTGGCAACGAGTGGGTTTCTTTTTGTCCTCCCACTTTATTGTAAAATTATTCTTTTGAGGCGTTTAGCCGACGAGCACGTGTTAGCTCGATTGTCCTTTATTTACTGTCTGCCTACGGGCTGTAACATGATTGACAGATCCTAGGGTTGATCATGTATGACTGAACTCTTGCTAGTCCTGACATTTTGTACGACTAGCTTCATGATCATCCAATATGTAATGTATGGGACGCCTTGCTATTATATATTTGGTGCTCTGACATCTTGTAACTACTATTACTTGCTTGTGATTGAGACAATAGGCTTGTTCATGACCATAGAAGACTGTTGGCTTGTAGTTAAACCCTCATGTATCTAGACAGCCGTGACCGCATAGCGAGGTGGGTTGCACTTCAATATACGTAGCTGGCTATGTACGCCCCCGCTCTCCAGTATTCTGGTTCTTGGGCGTGACAAACCCTCTACTCCCACTCGGGGATCTGTCTGGTACAAGGTACGGGCTAAGTCCTACATCTGACTGCCTGCTGCCTCAATATGAAGTCTGGCTGGTATCTCCGCCAGCCGAAAAATTTTCTCGATGTGCTCAATCCAGTCATCTGCATAGTGTATGCCCTCTGTACCCAGGAAGTCTCTAGGGTGCATCTTCTGGAAGTCTAGAATGTTCTTCTCCTTCCGGTAAGGTTGCTGCTGTGACCTCTGAGTAGCTACCATCTCCAGAGTCGTACGGACCAGCTGATGGGCCTCATCGATCCCCTAATGGAAGTTGGCAGTCTGATGCTGCTGTTGCTGCTGGTGGGACTCCAGAATCCTCTCCACAAAGGAAAATAGGTGGGCAGCATCAACCAATCCTGCAGGTGGCTGCGGGTGCTGCTGCTGAAATATCTCAAGAATGACTGGGGTCGTCATCTAAACAGGTGGAGGCACACCCCCAAAGGCTACAGTCATTTCTGTCTGATCAGGAACAGAAGGTGCTACAGTCCCAGCATGCTGCTGCACTGGACGAGAGGTAGCAGACCCCTCTCCAGCGGCTGCTGTACCAGAGCGATGTGATTGTGTCTCCACCATCCTGAAGACAGATCGAAAAAGGAAGTCAATACTGAGCAGGAATTGATAAAATCAAAGAAGGACAGTTTATTTCAAAGAAGGCAAATCAGTAAGATGTGTAGATGGCATAAATTGAAGCAAAAATTTTCCTAACTGTGATTGAGTACCTCTCCGTTAAAGCCTATCTCTCAATCCTATCGCAGGCTGTAGTGATACTCTAGTTCAAATACCACTACATAAACTCGACCTGCATGGGCCACCACTAAAAACGTGTCACGACCCGCACCCATTGTAGGGGCACGAGAAGTGGATACGTCCAGCCTATGCCGCAGTGTCGGCGGTAGAACGTTGTCCTAGGATTACTATCTAATCAACAACTCACGCAATTATATAATGTAATTGTCAAAATCTCAACTCCGAACGGAGGACAAGTATAGATATAATGAAATCTCATTCACAGTCTAAGAACGATATGATAACACAGAAGTTTATAACTAAGACTAAAATAACAACAACCAACTACTAAATATAATAATCTCAAAACAAACAATATCTCAACTTATTACAAATCAAGTTCTAAAACATGAAATTAAACCAAGTCAACTAGCTAGTCTCCCGATCACTCCTGAGTGTCGGGGCCAAAGGTAGCTAAGCCATCTCCTAGTCCATAGTAAGTAGGGCAAGTGTCCTCGGGGCAAGCATCTGTAATATTTTCAACAGGTCCAGTCAGGACAGGAACGAGTACAACTCATCAAGAAATCCCAAGTAAATGACAAAGAACTATAAACAGTTATTAACAGTTGTATTGATGAACATGGCAGTTTATATGAGTAATGATATAGAGAAACAGTTTAAGGTACAAGGAAAGTAAAGTAACTAAACAAAAAGAGAAACATGGCAATGAAGACTGTAAAATATGATCTAGCTGAACTAGAGTAACATGATATAAGTCCAAGCAGTATAATATGAGTCAAGTGTAATCCCAGTGTGAGTCCAGACAATGTAAATCTAATACCAGATGATTCCAGTACAAGATGAGTCCAGTATAAGTTGAGTCGAGTCAGTGATCAAAGGTTCCAGGGTGAGTCCAGAGTATACTCTAACAGTGTATTTTAAAATATCGAGATCGACATGTGAACGGCTGTAGGTAATACGGCACACCGTACACTCGGCCAAGTTTGGGATGGCTATCATTCCAGTATAATTCCAAGGGAGTGGTTCCAGTATTTGGGAATGTTCACATGTCTACTCCAATATTTCTTCGCCCAACAAGTACAAGTGAATCCATAACCCAACACGAAATAAGTACAAATCCAGCCAGAACATGAATTTTACCAGTAAGTGATTCCAGGATGATTCCAGTAGGTGATGCCAGTAGTGGTTCCAGAAATAGAGGCCAGACATGAATAAATGGGTGTCGCATGAAATGGATCAAGTAATATCAAATCGTGTTTGTAACAGAGAATCAAATAGATCTAACTACATCTGAAGTACGGTAATTGACAAATAAATGAAAGAACTATCAGAGAATGTACTCGCCTGATACTCTGAAAAGAGTAGTATAATATCAGATGTCTGCACCGGAGTCACAATGTCCTAAATAGAGCAGTACAGGTTATAATGTGTTTAAAATAAGGTAAATGATGTTTACAATGCAATCTTCATAATTTCTGGATTAATCTGGGTCAAAGTCAACTCTTGGTCAACTCTGGGTCAAACCAAGTCAATATCTAGCTAAATTGTCAAACCTTGGTCAACTAGTCAACCTAACAGTCAAACTAGGTCAACTCTAGTCTAGTTAGGTCAAGCAAGGTCAAACAAGGTTAAACTAGCCTAGGTTGATCTAATCTAGGCTTAACAAGTCAACCTAGGTCTCTAACCAAAATACAATACAAGCCACACTAGTCTAGTACCATAGCCTAAACTATACATCACATATAAACAAAACCATACATGCATATATTATACAAATCAATATATATACCACATTCACATTTATATATATACATGTAAATATACATATAGGGAACACTAACTTGTCATATATATGTATACTCACATATCCATATAACATAACTTATTTACATAAATAGTTAATCCTCTATATATAGGTATTCTCATAACCACATACCCTCACATGGGACACTAACCACCTTCTCTCAAATCCTTCACATAGACACTCACACATACTCACAATATCCTAAAACCCATATACATATACATGACCTATATACATCACAATATAAACATAAGCCTAACTCACATATTCTCTCTCTAATAACCTATAACTGAATTAACCTATCCTTCTCTCATGATATGGGTAATACAACTCAATGTCCAAGACTAAACAGTGAACAATTTGACAGATATCTAATGGACTAAAGCCAATAACTGGTAGGTCAGAGGGATGGACTCTAATGCAAAAGGACTGAAACATACATATATAACTATAAACTCAGATTAAATCCCAGGAACAGGAATTAATCCAACTACTTAACCAAAACTGGAAACCAGGAAACAGGGACTGATCTGATCCTTATTCGACACACATGTGTACATACATATCAATGCATACACATACATTATAAAACCATGCATCCATTGATCTTAGGACATTTCTCAACCATTCAAAGCCTAAACATCAACTCTGAAATCAAATCTAAACTTTAAATACAAGGAAACCTAAACTCGATAACCCAAAATTGAAATATCAAGTTTCAGTTTAAAAACAATAAATGACAGAAAGAATGCCAAAATGCCAATCCAATCTCGAAATCTAACTTGAATCAATCATCAACATAGACAAAAAAATCCTGAACCAATAAACATCAAAAACCAAAGGATAACTGAAAAATAACATCACATCACTGTACGAAATTCCAGTATCAGAAAACAGTGTTCGAAAACTCCAAAACCACTGCCAAACTCGAAACAATCCCAAACCAAACTTGAAATCAATGTGTCAGGTACGTAGTGACTAGGACAAGCCACCTGTATCCCCAAGAGTCCCCTCGTATCCGTGGGACTGGACATGAAATGAAACAAAGCTCAAAACCTGTTACAAACCAGTATATGTACAAACAGGCTCATGCAGCCGTGTCGAGCTCTCGTGGACACGACACACGACACTAGACACCTCGTGCACGTGTCCAAGTGTTCGCCAGGTATAAGGGAACGTGTCTAAGGGCCTGTACCGAGTCGAGGTGGTGTCGTGTCAGTGTATTTAGGGCATATCAGAGAGTGAAAATTCGCGTGGGTGTGGACAGCACAAATTAGTGCACGGTCGATAACTTCTCGAATACTCCACCAACTTACCCTAAATATTAGGAGAATGGTGACAGAGGTTGCCCCCTCGTGTCCACCAAAAATTGTGTCATATCCTGTGTCAAGCCCATACATCAGGGGACTACACGGGCACAGTGCTGTGTCTCGTGCGTGCGTGTGTGTCCAATTTTGGACATGAAGGTGCACATAAAACAACTCAATCAAACACGATTGTAATCCACACATAAAGAGTTAAAAATTGTTCAATTAGTTTTGAAAATAAGCAAGATTCAATCCGTTCAAGCATTTTATCAAACACATCAAGTATAGTAATGATATGTGTCCGATACGGACACCAAACGGACACGGTTTCCTACCAAACTTGAGGGACAGCTAGGGGACACCTAGATCTAGCCTAATATGTAAGAAATCAGAATTAAAATGCAATTTGAAGGGTTTTACCTATAGGTGCAAATGATCAAAAAAGTCCCAAATCGATTAATTTTCGATGCTAGCCAAATCCTCTAAATTATACTCAAACTGAAATTACTCTCCATGAATATCAAATAGAGGGTGATTAGAATCTATTGCAAAAGATTTGGATGAAAAAGGAATTAATATGAATTAGGGAAGATGGGGATTTACCTTTCCTTTCTTTAAGTGTTGGAATGATACAAAAGAGACAAGAACTAAATGAGGAGAATATTTACAGGGAGGGAAGCCCTAGTGGCTGGTCACTTATGGCTGAAATTGGGGTTAGGGTTCAAGTCATGGGCCATGGGCCAAGTTTCATTAGTCATGGAATTAAATCCTTAAGTCATAAGTCATGAACCTATTCATTATTCCTCCTATTCAAACTAGATTCTAAATGACTAAAATTGGGTTGACTTAAGTTAGACTAGGGTCACACCATGCTAACCAAGTCACCATAGCTAGAGTTAGCTTCTAGGTTAGCCTACAAAGTCTTAACTAGTCAAAGTCAAAAATAACAATCACCAATCCAATAATTAATCAAATAATTCTAATAAGTCAAAATGACCAAAGTACCCCTAGGCTAAAAATGATAAATAAATATTCCAATCACATGGTTAGGCTCTAGGTCAGACAGTCTCTCGGATTTCACTAAGAGCACATCAAAATCACAAGTCATGACTTAAAACTGTTTTAAATTGATTAAAAATCACCAAAATTCATAATATGATATAAATATCAATAAATAATAATTATAATTACAAAATTTCAAAATTATCCTTATTTAGAAAACTGGGTGTTACACATATCGAGAAGAATGTGTTTGACAATATAATTAATATTGTAATGAACGTAAAGGGGAAGACGAAAGACAATCCAAAGGCAAGATTGGACTTGGAAGAAATATATAGACGTCCTACATTGCACTTGATAGAGGAAGGGAATGGAAAGTTAAAGCAGCCTAAGGCAATTTTCTCACTGGAGAAGGAGGATAAAGTGAGACTTTGTAGGTGGATTCAAGGTCTAAAATTTTCAGACGGGAATGTTTCAAACTTGAGAAGATGCGTCGACCTCAAGGAGAACAAACTGGCAGGTATGAAGAGCCATGATTGTCACGTATTCATGGAGAGGTTAATTCAGATTGCATTTCAGGAATTCTTACCTCAGGTTGTTTTGGATCCATTGATCGAGCTTAGCATATTCTTCAGAGATCTTTGTTCTACTAAGTTGCTCGTCAATCGTCTAGAAAAGCAGGAGAACGATATTGTGGTAATACTATGCAAGCTTGAGAAGGTATTTCCTCCTGGATTCTTCGACTCCATGGAGCATTTGCCAATTCATCTTTCCTACGAGATACGTGTTGGTAGGCCCGTCGGTTATCGGTGGATGTACCCGTTTGAGCGGCATTTGAACCACCTAAAGAGTAAGGTAAAAAACAAGGCTCGGATCGAGGGTTCTATTTGTGAAGCCTATATTCTCGAGGAGATTACAAACTTCTGCTCGACGTATTTTAAATCTTATGCTGCTACGAATAGAACGAGGGCTCCGAGAAGCGACGACAGATATCAAGAATCTAATGATGGAATACTGAAAGTATTCAATGCGTCCGGAAAGCCTTCGGGGAAAATGAAAAAGAGATATTTGAATAACGAAGAGCTAAGGACTGCTCAGTTGTATATATTACTTAAATTGCGACGAGGATGAAGTGGAGAAGCTAGAGGAGTAAGTGATTAATGATGAGTTTACGTCATCTCAATGTAATAGTATAAGCTAATATTATTATACTAATCAGCGGTTGCTTCATTGTTTTTCAGCACATATAATGATGAGTTGAGGTCGGTTAGACCCTACCTAACAGACGAAGCATTAGAACAAGAAATGAGACGTTATTTTTCTTCTTGGTTGAACAAATATGTAAGCAACTCGGTAATTTTTGGCCTCTTCTAATGCAACTGCGCAATAAATAACTTACTATCTCTTCTTTGGTGTTCAGGTCGATCGTCAAATTTCACCAAAGATTGAATTAATTAGAACTCTTGCCAAGGGACCAATTAATTTTGTTAAAATATGGCCAAGTTACTGTGTCAATGGCTTTAGGTTCAAGTCGACAAATGCTCCGATCAGAGACAGCTTTCTGGATCTTGATTCCAAGAAAAATAGTTGTTTGTGTATCAAATCTTCGAACTACAAAGACGTCGATCCAGGAAATGATTTCTTTGGCATCTTATGAGAGATTGTGGAGTTGACATATAATTATGGCAGAGAACCAGCAAAGATCGTGTTGTTCAAGTGTGAATGGTTCGATCCGATTGAAAATCAAGGTTGGAAAATTAACAAGCATGGTCTTGTGGATATAAACTACAAGCGTAGATATCAAGGCTACGAACCATTTGTCCTATCAACTCAGGCTTAGCTCTGTTTGCCATTGATTGTAAAAGAACAGAACAATTATCGGAGGACTGAACTTAGACTCACAATACAAACTCGCTCGTACAAAGAAAGCCTAGGGACGAAAACCTAGGTACAGCAGACTAAGTACGATTGTTTATTTTTGATTCTGGGGGGTGACGATAGAGGCTCGGGAAAGCGACGGCCGCTCTGCCTTACTCCTTGGACGATCAGTATGTAGCCTTGGCTCGGGGAAGATCTGCTTGGCGTTGACGAAGAAACGCTCTTCTTGCTCTCCTCGGATTGCTCTCCTGACTTCTCTCTCTGTGATTATCAAGAAGAAAGGGGGAGCTCTCTCTGTGTAGATCTCTCTCTTCTTATTTTTTTTATTCTTTTGTTGCCGACCTCTCCTCTCTCTCCTTTTTTTCTCAAGGGAATGATGCTGGCTATTTATAAGAGTGGGGGGTGATCATTAGGGTTTGCTAATGATTATCTGTTTGAAATGTCGGCGCTCCTTCATTCTATCTGAACCCTTGATCCTGATTACAGTGAATCTCGGCCATTAACGCGGATAGCATCGTATCTCATGAGCAATTAATGCTAGATGTTTTAAATCCTCGTGATTGATTATGCCAATGTCTGATTGCTCGCCACGTGTCCCATTAGCTTGATGATAAATGATATGCCCTGATCTCAGTAATTATGACGATAATGTCAAATATATTTGTTGAGATTTGGTTAAATCTCTTATTGATCCCATGCCACGTGTCTTAATTGTGAGTCCTGTCAGAGCCGCATAGGATTGACTATCCTCGAACCGCAGAGAGATACTCTTTGTAAGCCGCATGGGACGACGCTTCATCGAGCCGCATATGCGCAATCTTTGTGAGCCGCATGAGCTGGTGTTGTATTGGGCCGCAGGGAATGTGTTCCCAGGGAGCCGCATGAGCTAGCGTTGTATCGAACCGCATGGAATGGGTTCTCAGGGAGCCGCATATGACTGATTGCCACGTGGCAATCTGGGACTTCTGACGGATTTGGTCAGAGATTTTCTTCTTTTCCCGAGGAGTCAGTCATTATGGCAAGGCCATTATGAAACTTTATGTCAGGGCCGCCATAGTGAATCGTGCTGGAACAATAAATAAGGCCACTACTCAAATGACCAGCTGTAGGGAAAGATCACATATGGCGTCCATCGAGCCGCATATGCCTTGCTGAACCGCATACGCTCCCGAGCCGCATGCGATTGAGAGTCTTCTTTGAACCGCATAGGGCCGCTCCTTGTTGGGCCGCATAAGCTTCTTACTCAGAGCCGCATGGATCATTATTCTAATATTTTCCATGCTTCTACAGGACCCCCTTCAAAGTTTTCAATTTTGTAAAAATTGGAATACTTTGAACAAGAAGCATGGCCCCGTTCATGCCGCATAGGATTTTTCTGTCTGCCTGAGCTTCCTAGCCGCATAAGTGCCTTAGCCGCATAAATTCATCTGGCCGCATAAACTTGTTGCCACGTGTCTTGAACACGTGTGCAAATCTTCATTAAGTGCCTTTGATTTGATTTAACGCCGCCTTTTGGGGGAGGATCCCAAGAGTCGATTTTGCCTTGACCAAAGCGTTTTGCCTTTATTCTTTGAGGGCGGCGCGTAATCCGAGGCATACTCCGAGACGTCTGTTCGTTTCGTGAGTCTCTTTTGCCTATAAATAGGAGTCTTCTAATCTCTTGGGGTTTCTTTACCTTCTCTTTTTGCTTTGATTCTCTATTTGCCATCTTTGCTCTTCGTCTTCTTCCTTTAGCAACCGACAATGGCTCCCAAGAAAGCTGCAGCATCGAAGGCCGCTAAGGGTAAGGCAGTTGCTTCTACGGCGACTGTGGCGGCGAACGTGGTCGCCCCTCCGCCGGTCATTGCGCACTCCATCCATCCCGATGTCCACCCGTCTATCGCTGGTAAGAGATTGTCTGAAAACCCTAACTGTCGCCATGGCTCTGCTGCATACTTTATGCACAAGCCACGTATACGGGACTTTATTGATGGGACTGCATGAGCCCTTCGTCTTATGGAGCCGCATGAACTTGTTTATACCCGATCTGAGTTTGCATACGTGTTTTTGATTTGGGCCGCATAAGCGTTGTTCACTTTTTTGAACCGCAGAAATTCGTCTGCTCACGTCAGCTCGCATGAATCTGACTCTGTAGGCGTGCTTAACTTGAACCGCATGGATCTATAAGTTCATCTGGACTTGAGTTGTATGAACTCGGCTAACTCGGAGCCGCATGAGGCTATGATGCACTGAACCGCATATACGTATCTAATGCTGAGCCGCATGAAGCTGTAACGAGCCGAGCCGCATAGGCTCAGATGACCTTTCCAATGTTTCTGTTTTTTGACTACCTTCTAACCTCGTTTCTTTCGTATTTTTTCAGTGAACTTGCCCGTAAATCCTGCTGGGGAGCTTATAGTGGGTTCGAATCAATTCGCCCTGGACGTGCATCTTGACGACTTAATTAGGCATGTATCGAATCAGTTCCCTACAGATGAGCCTTCGGAGAGGTTGAAGGCTATTGAGAATCAAACCCTTCATTACCTCCGCTCCATGATGAATACTGGAAAGCTGGATGGAAAATACCTGAAGCCTTTGTTCCTTTTTGGTGATGCTTTAACCATCAAGAATCCTCGGGTCTTAGAGATTTCTGAGAACTGGGATTTTTCTTTGGATGGGGTGGCAATCCATATTCCTCTCATGGAACGTCATTATCCTTTGTCATGGTTCAATATGGTGTTGCTGGACCGGAAGATGGTGTGTAACCTAACTCCCACTCAATCAGGGATGTTGATGGGCAACATCCATTATAATCCGAATATGAAGTCAGCGTATGCAGGTAAGGATTCCGTCCTCCGGTATATGATGGGTCTGGCCCCGGGCTCTTTTATGAATGTATACGGTCCCAATTTCACACTTACTCAAGCTGATACTTTCCTGAATCGGCTTGTTCGCAAGAAGTCTTATCCTGTTGGTAGGCTGGCACTGCCGAACTGGATAAACCCCACCTCTACGTGGGCTCAGTTGACTGCTTGGGTTCTACAGACTTATGGAGCATTCTTGCGGGAGGTGGGGCTTTACCATGCCATTCGGGGCACTTGTCACGGGCTTTCCATTAATAAACCACTGTTCGTAGCGCTCTTGGAGATGTACAGCCAGCGAACGGGGACATTCTTTACACCAGTAGGTGAACTGGGGCTTGCTCTTCACGAGATGTATACTGTCTCTAAACTTCCATGGGGGAATGAGCCTTTCGAGGTGTATACCCCGTCGAATGAGGAGTTCGAGGCCTTGGACAGGCAACTCCCGGGTTTTGTTGCGGTGTATCGGGAGTTGTTGTGCCACCATAGTGCTTGTCATAAAATGGCTATAAAAACGACGGATAGCTCTGAGGGGACAGCTCCCCATACCACATCCTGGATTAATTATCTCTTTAGGGTTGATCCTTCTGGTGAAGTTACTCCCCGAGCCCCTCGAACGCATGCAGAGGTAAGGGATCTGATGTCCAATGTCAAAAAGTCGCGATCCAAGAGTGATATATTCGGGAGTCAAGCTGACTCTCTTAGTTATTTTTACTACGGGACCATACAACTGTCGGAGAAGGCGCTTCTGGCTGGATTTTTGATGATATGGCTACGGAACTGCGTAGTCTCAGGCGGAGCGGGCTCTATCGAGAGGATTGGTCGTCATTTCATCCTCCCTGCCGTTAAGCTAGTTTTCGGAGTTAGGCTGGCCCTCCTTCCTGCTATGGTATGCAGCATACATCATGGTCTGCGGACATTCTCGTCCAAGGTTATTGCTCGCAAGAAGACTTTGGATTTTGAGCGCGTAGAACTGCCCTTTCACTACCTGATGGGATGGTTGGCGATGCACTATAAGTCTTTGCTGGGACCTGGGATAGCGGAAGATGCTACGGCCGAGGATGCTTTCCTCTTCAAATGCCATCACCGGTCTTAGGAATGCAACACTATGCCAGCTTGTCGGAGGGCGTTGGCGAGAGTGGATGGGTGTGATCTCTTTGTGTCTATTCCTCCTTTTTCTGATGAGGAAGTGAGGAAGGTACACCTTGACGGTACTGGACCTTCTCATTTTCTGTCTCCGGATATGCTTGCTTGGTTGCGCAATATCCGTCCCGCGCATCTGGTTTATCGCAACCGGGATAATGTGTACTTGGAGCCTTACCTACCCAGTAGGTTTTCCCGTCAATTTGGTTATAGCCAGTTGTTCCTTGATTGTCCCAACCCTTGTTTGGGTTTTGAAGGTAGCGTTCTTGACGGCGTCCGAGCGTGGAATTATTATGACGCTTATCATACTCGGGCCAGCTTCTCGGTTCCCGATGCCAAGGCGCCGAGGGAAATTCTATACGTGGCCGCTTTGTATCACGTTATGGCGAACAAGCCTCCTGTTAACTTCGATCCGAGTACCAGCTTCATCGTAGGTACTGGTTTAGAGGAGAAGCCTAAGGGGGCTAAGGCTAGAAAGCAACTGGCGCTCCAGATTCCTCTCCCTGAATCAGAACCTTCCGAGTCGGCTGAGGAGGAGGATGATAGCGAAGACTTCCTTTCTGGTGGGGATAAAGAAGTTGCGGATCAACCGCTTCCCCCACTTGATGAACCGGCGGAAGATCCGCCGCTTACTACACAAGAGGGAGCAGTGAGAGAAGAACACCCTTCAGCTGTATCCGGTCCCTCGCGTAAACGGGTCAGATACGAATCTCCTGACAGTAGAGCGACCTTTTCCGTGAAGAGAGCTGCTGTTAGGTCTCGTGGGACACCTATCACCGAGAAGGGTGAAGGTGCAGACGATGTTCCGGAGGTAAGTCCAAGTCGGAGTTCTATCTTTGTTGTAGCTTTCTTTCCTCTCGGGGATATGACTTGATCATTTTTCTTTGTAGGCGTCTGACGAACCAGGCTCTCCTGAACCATCTGCTGCCTCTGTAGTTGATCCGGCCCTTGCCGCTTTGATTAGCGACATGTGTGCCGCGGTCCTCTCTGCGGGGGCTCTCTCAGCGGCGACTAAGGACTCCCAAGCTGCTGAGGCCCCAGCCCGGGGTGACGAGATTTCTGAACTTCAACGAGATGACGCCATCCTCGGTGCATCCCCTCCCGAGGATGCAAGGGCAGATGAGTCTTTTATTCCTGACTCGGAGGCTGTTGGTGAAGAGGTTGTGATGGCTGTAGGCGAACCTCAGCCTCCACATTCCTCCACTGGTAAGCTGAGCCACATATTGACCACCGAGGGGGCTTATTTGCTCTATCAGCATATCCTTCGAGTCAAGTCGATTCATGGTTGCCTTGGCCGTGCAGGTCCTGACCCTTTATCTCCTGCCGCTGATGTTCTTGGGGAAGGCCTGGTCTACCGTGATCAGGGGGAAGGGAGCGTTTCCTCCCCTTCGTCATCGCATGTTGAGGGACATCCTGCCAGCTCTGGGCAGATGGGGATGGAGTTGGTGCTGGCCCCGGCCTCGTCTTCGGCTGCTTATACGGCTCCGGAGATTGACTTCTCGACCCTGCCGAGCATCCAAATTCTGCGGGCCGCTGAAGAGGAATTGGCCGATGTTCAAGCGTCCTTCCGTGCGGAGTTGGTTTCTCTTGTGGCAGGAGCGGCAGATTCCGTCGCGTCTTCTTCCGTGCTACCAGCCACACTCCCGTTGATACCGGTTTCCTCGGAGGCTCTGAACGAGGTGACGCAGGATGTGGTCGACAGCTTCTATCGCCACTTAGGGAGGGGTGTAAACGCTGCCGTGGAACGGGGGATCCCTTTTTCTCTGTCTCTACGGGGAGCTCGGGGCCAAATTGACACTCTGAAGGGTCTTCCTGGCGGGCTGGGGTTAGCAGCGCTCCTGGAGCCTAAGTTGACAGAGGCTGATCAGCTTGTGACCCAACAGCTAGCAGTGCGGCAGGCTGGCTTGCCCGCCGCGACTGAACGGGAGCGGAGCTTCCTGGTCGCTGCTAGGGACAGGATTAAGCTCGCTAGGGAAACTGCCGGACCGGCTGTGCAGGAGGACCTTGACAAGTTCTCCGTCTCTTATGACCGACTAGGTCGTCGGAGTCAGGCTTGTAGAGCCCGGGAAGAATCTGCCTTTCGTAGAGTAGCTGATACGAAGGAGCGGATTCTCGCACTCCAGAAGGAGTTGGCCTTCTTAGAGTCAGAGCGGGAGGCTGCTCGTACAGAACAAGAGTTGATTGCTCGAGAGGCCGAGAGGATTTCCCGATCCTCTGTCAACCTGGAGCGGACCTTCAAGAAGTTTGAGGACAACTGGCGAGCCCATGCTCATCTGGAGGATGCGGCGGTGTTGAATCAGGAAGCGGAGCGCCGAGCCAGACAGAAGCTTGAGCGGTCGGTTGCCTTGATAAAGGACCGTCTTACGGCGTTATGTGTTCCAGAGCAGTGATCGGCTTTCTGTCTTCTTCTTCTTCTCTCTTTCTCTCTTTTTTTTTCTTTTTAATTTTTGCAAGGGGGTGTGATCCCTGCTGATGTAGCCCTTTGATTTTCGAATAAATGAGCATGTTTCAACTCATCTTTTCTTTCTTGCACTTGGGTGTTTATGGAATTTGAACTTGCTGGGGGATTTATTTGTGGACCTGTTATCCTAGGCGTACCTTGGTTTTAGGTACGGATAACAGTTTAGATAGGATGTCCGGGACAGCCACGGCAAAATGGTCATGGATGTTCTCGGTACTGGAGGTAGGAATGTCGTAGAGCAGCTGGGCTCCCGGGGCATGGTAAGATGGTGGATTTATGCTAAGAAGTTTAGCGAATGAATATTTGTGGACCTATTACCCTTGGCGTACCCTAGTTCAGGATGCGGATAATGGGGTGAAAGGGAACCGATCACATTTGCTCAGAGGTTATGATGACATGGCAAACATGAAGGTTGTATCGTGAAATCTTCCTGCTCAGCGGTAAGGAGAACATGGCAGGAGAGACTTTACGGAAGCTATTTGTGGTCAACAGAGGACATTTGTGGTCAACAGAGGACATTTGTGGTCAACAGAGGACATTTGTGGACCTATTATCCTTGTCGTACTCCGGTTGTGGGTACAGATAATAGGTTAAAAGAGGACCGACATACTTGCTCAGAGGTAATGTGGACATGGCAAATATGACGATTTCTTCGACGGAGCCTTCCCACTCAGAGGTAGTGAGGACATGGCAGGAGTGGGCTCAATGAAGATTGGGTACATAGAACGACTCAGAGGTAGGAGAACGTGGAAGTTCTATGTGAGGGGGCGGTTTGTTTTTGGTGGAAGTGAAGACGACTCAGAGGTAATGAGGACATGGTCGTTTCGGAAATTGGTGGATCGACTACCCTTTTTGTGCACTGGGAGTGCGGGTAGTGAATCCTGAGGGAGGATCTCTGCCAGGAAGAAAGTTCAGAGGTATAATCATACTTGACTTACTATCTGAAAGAGTGACCGGAATGTAAGTTCAGAGGCACCAGCTGGTACATAACTTGGTAATTTGGACTATTGAGGGAGTGGGAGTTCAGCGGCACCAGCGGGTGCATGGCTCGATAATCTGAAATAGGGTGGATGAGAGTTCAGTGGTACTAAAGGGGTACATGACTTGATAATCTGGAGAATGATGGATGAGAGTTCAGTGGTACTAAAGGGGTACATGACTCGATAATCTGGAGAATGATGTTCAAACATAGTATTTCTTCAGGAACTTGCCGTTGACGGGCAACATGAGCAAATCTCCGTTCTGCTTAGCGAGGCGGTAGGCGCCGTTGGAGAACACGGTCTCGATGACAAATGGACCTTCCCATTTTGGCTGGAACTTACCGGTGGTCTTGTGAGTCATGACCATCGGCCTCCGGACTGCCAGAACAAGATCACCCACTTGGAATGTTCTGATTTTAACTTTCTTGTTGAAGGCTCCGGAGATGCGTGCTTGGTATAGCTCGATCCTTTGCTGAGCTAGGAGGCGCTTTTCATCTAAAGCCTCCAACTCTTGTAGTCGTCGTCGGTAGTTATCATCCGTCGTCAATTGATAAGTGAGGGCGACGCGGAGTGAGGGGATCTGAGTCTCCAAAGGGAGGACTGCTTCGCTCCCGTATACCAGAGAGAATGGTGTATTCCCGATGGCTGTTCGAACCGTGGTGCGATAAGCCCATAAGCACTCGCCGAGCTTCTCGTTCCAGTCGCGTTTGTTGGAGGAGACGAACTTCTTGAGGAGCTTGATGATTGTTTTGTTGAATGCCTCTGCCAACCCGTTTGCTGCCGGGTTGTACGGTGTCGAAGCGACATTCTGAATGCGGTGCTTATCGCAGAATCGGTAGAATGCATGGCTTATAAACTGTGGACCATTATCATGGATGATTCTTCGTGGTAGTCCGAAGCGGTAGATAACGTGATGCTTAAGGAAGCTGATCACGTTTGAAGTTTTAACTTCTGCGAGTGGGACAGCTTCCGCCCATTTGGAGAAATAATCAGTGATCGCAAGTATGAAGCGATGTCCTCGGGAGGAAGGTGGGGTGATTGGACCAATGATATCCATCCCCCATGCTTCGAATGGCCAGGATGCCACCGTTGGATGCAGAAACTCGGATGGTTGGTGAATGAAATCCGCGTGGACTTGGCAGGCCTTGCATTTTCTGGCATAATCTATCGCATCTGCCACCATCGTGGGCCAGTAGTAGCCCATCCGGCGAAGGCGGTCCTGTAGCTTAGGACCGGGTTGATGGGCCCCACAGACACCGTCGTGAGCTTCTCGTACAGCTTCTGTAGCTTCCGCGTTCGACAAGCACCGGAGCAATAATCCGTCGTAGGAGCGGCGATACAACATTTTCGTCTCTGTATCGTAGAAGAATCTGAGAGAACGCCGCCTGATAGAGGTAGCTTCCTTTGGATTCTCTGGGAGGATGTCGTATACGACGAAGTCGATGAACGGCTGTCTCCAGTCCGGTGTGTCGTCGACCGTCTGGGCGGAATAACTTGCCATAGCTTGAACGTTGTTCTTGGGACAGACCAGTTCGTGACCTATTACGTCAATCGAATGATGAGCTTGGTTCGGTACTGCTAAGGAAGCGGCAAGGCCTGCTAGGGCATCGGCTTCGATATTTTGGAGTCTGGGGACGTGCTCGATAAAGAATCCCTCGAATGATGAAATAATGTTGATCGCAATTTGATGGTAGGGGATCATGTCTTCATGGCGAACCTCGTATGAGCCCCTGATCTGATTGACGATTAGTTGGGAGTCGCCATATGCTTCAAGGTATTCTACCCCCAGCTCTTTTGCAAGTTGGAGGCCAATGACCAGAGCGTTATATTCGGCCACATTATTGGAGCATGGTTTCGTGAGGGAGTAGGCGCGATTGATCACCAGCCCAGTAGGAGAAATTAATACCACTCCGACCCCGACGATGATGTTTCCCTTGGGTCCGGTCCTTGAGGCGCCATCGAAGAACATTCGCCATATGTTATCGTGGGTGGCTGTATTCGAATCGGCGACCTCGTCTGGGATCTCTTCATAGATTCTGGATGACTCCGATCCTGGGTGGGCTGCCAACAAGTCTGCTACGGCTTGACCCTTAACAGCCTTTTGCGGGACGAAGATCATATGATAGGGGGACAGTAATATTGCCCATGTGGCGAGGCGAGAGCTGAGGGCCCCTGGTTTAGTCATGAGGACTCTGAGGGGGTTGACTCGCGAGATCACATGTATGGTTTGTCCTGTGACATAGTGCCGCGTCTTTTGAATAGCGAATACCAGGGCGAGACACTCCTTCTCTACGGCGGTGTATCGATGTTCTGGCCCGATCATCATCCGGCTGAGATAATATATGGCCTGCTCGTGGCCTGCATCGTTATTTTGTGCTAGCAGGGCACCAAGGGAGTGTTCCATTGCTCGTACGTAGAGCAGGAATGGTTTTCCGGGGACCGGGGCCACCAGGACTGGGGGATTCGACAAATATTCTTTGATGTCGTCGAAAGCGCGCTGGCATTCCTCATCCCATACGAATGAGACTCCCTTCTTCATGAGGTGTGTGAACGGTCGGCATCGCCCGGAGAGGTTGGAAATGAACCTCCTGATGTAAGCTAGCCTCCCTTGGAGGCCTCTGAGTTCGCGGAGATTTTTCGGGGGACCCATCTCCATGATTGCCTTTGTCTTCTCAGGGTCTACATGGATGCCCCGTGCCGTGATGATGAAGCCTAAGAATTTTCCGCTGGATACGCCCAAGAATGATTTCGTAGGGTTCATCTTCAGGTTGTGGGCTCTCATCAGGTCGAATACCATTCTCAGGTCTTGCAGATGATCTTCCTTATGGCGACTCTTGACGGCGATGTCGTCGACATAGCATTCTACTGTTTTGCGTAAATGTTCTCGGAAAATGATACTCATGGCCCGCTGATATGTAGCGCCAGCACTCTTCAGACCGAATGGCATGACTGTGTAGCAGTATGTACCAATCGGCGTTCGGAATGATGTGTGCTTTTCGTCGTCGGGAGACATCTTGATTTGATTATACCCCGAGAATCCATCCATGAATGACATACGTTCGAAGCCGCATGTGTTGTCGATCATGATGTCTGTGATGGGAAGGGGAAATTCATCTTTGGGGCATGCCTCGTTCAGGTTGCGAAAGTCGATGCAGATTCGAATCTTCCCATTCTTCTTGAGGACGGGTACTATATTGGCGACCCAATCAGGATGTTGCTCTTCACGAATGAAACCGCTGGCTATTAACTTGTTGACTTCAGTTTCGATCGCGTCCATGACACCTGGGCGGAAGCGTCGTTGTTGCTGCTTGACTGGCTTTGCATCTGGCCGTATATTGAGTTTGTGGAGAGCGATGTCAGGATTTAACCCTGGCATGTCTTCATAGCTCCAGGCGAACACATCAATGTATTCTCTGACGAGTACTAACAGCGATTCTCGTTCTTCGTCAGTTAGGCTTTTACTGATAAAGATCGGTTTTGGAGAAGATTCGCTGCCGAGATCCACTTGTATGACCTCATCTTCGGTAGGAAGTTCTCTCAGTTCGAACCGCTTTTCCCATTGTGCGTCTAATTGCTGGGCCCATGGTTCTAGCTCAAGGATTTCGGGGATGTCTTCGTCTTCCTCGTAAGCGTCGGTGAATGCCATGTTGACTGACATGACTTGTCTGAACACATCTCCGATGCTGGTATCTGAGTCGGAAGTCGGTGATCCGGTTGAATGTGACTGCCAGTCGCATTCTTCATCTGAGCTTTCAGGGGTCGTAGTAGGCGTTACATACCCTAAACCGCATCGGGTTTTGTTATAGTAGTTCCGTGGTTTGCCCGCCGGGGCTGGCGTCTTCAAAGGTAATCGTCGTCCAGTGCCGTAGTTCAGTCCTGGCGTTGTCTCTAGATCATACCCCTGTTTCTGCATGAGATATTTGGATTGAAGGCTATAGAGATACAGTGGCAGTCTTCCGGCATCTGACCCGAAGTCGACTTCTTCCATAGCGGGGGGATGTGGGTTGTTCGTCCGGCCGAAGATGATCGGGTGGTCCCCTCCCTTGACTATTCGGTAAGTGTCTTCTACTGGAGTAAGTCGGATGGCGGTGTACACGTTTGTCACCTGTGTATGTAGGTGAGTGCCTATACCGTGTTCCATAGCATACATTGTACATAGCTTATTGAGCTCGGTGTAGTTCAAAGATAACCCTTTATTGATGAAGTAAGGTATCTTTTCTAGAGGGATTACATCATCTGCGGAAGGGGTATCGGAGTGGGCAGCCACATACTTGGCCAATTCTGGTTCTTCTTCGGCCACCCCCTGTATAAATGAAGACTGAGAGGACGACCTAGTCAGCTTGATCTTCAGAGGCTCAACTGGCGGAGCAGATCGTGGAGTTGTTGGTAAACTAGCAACCCCCAGTTTGGTACTTGATGTGAGGCGAAGGGTGGCTGGTTCGCTAGAAGTGTCAGACCTCGCATCGGGGTGAAGAATCTTCTTGGGAAGGCGTATTGTGAGCGGTCTGTCGGAGGGATTGGGCTTCTCCGTTTGGAGCTGACCGACTCTCGGTAGTCTGATGGTAAGTGGCCCTGTTATGGGTCTCGGCGCTTGGCCGGACCTTGGCAGCCGGATTCTCATTTGTTCTTCTTGTGCGGAGAGACTGATTGCGTCCTTACGCAGAGTGGCCGTAAGGGGTGCGGAATTGCCCGGTTTGCGAGCCTGAAGGTGGATCGTTAGAGGTTCTTCTGATCCTGTAGCCGTCTTGTTGTGAGCTTGCACATCTTCTTCGACCAGATGCTTCTTTGATTTTTCGTACAGACAGGAGTCTGAGTAATAAGATTCGACCCCCTTGAAGGGATCGATATCGGCAAACTCTGTCCTCACGAAGCCGTGCTTATCGACATATTTGAAGCACTGGTGTAGCGTGGAAGGCACGATCATGTAATCGTGTATCCAAGGCCGCCCCAGAAGGATATTGTAAGAAGTGTCGGCATCTATGACATAACAGGTGACTTCTGATTGGAGATCGCCGATCTGACACTTCAAACGGATCTTCCCTATTGGGTAGCTCCTGCCCGAATTGAAACCGCTAATGACGGTGCTTGTAGGTGTCAGGCGATGCATCGGAATGCGAAGATGATGTAGCAGACCCTTCGGAATGATGCTTATAGAGGACCCAGGATCAATGTGCATTCGGTCCACCTTTACGTCGCCGATGTATCCAGTGTAGTATAGCGGGCGATCATGCAGGTTAGTTTTGATGAGCATATCTTGCGGAGAGAAGACGATATTGGGCATTGCTCCCGTACACGCACTATCTTGGAGCTCTGCAGGTTGGTTATCTCCCGTGAGGTTGACCTGAGCCAAGTATGCGTCGGCATTTTGGAGCGCCTCACTTAAAGCCGTGCGGACATCCTTTGAGAGCCTGAGAAGTTCATATAAGGACAATTTGGCCGGGGTATTAGCTAATTGCGCTAAGATGTCGAAGTTGTAGGGCCTCTCCAGCCCCTGAGGTGCCTCCTTCCGGAGGGACTTGTCGAAGCGAGTCTCCTTCGGCCTAGGCTTGTCGGTCGTCGAAGGCTGAGCCGGTCCTGGAGCATCATTGGTAGTGGGCGGATGATCATCAGTCGCGCTTTCGGTCACCGGTTGGGCTTGTGTTCCGGATCGAGTAGTGACGGCCGAGACTTCCTCTTCTTCCGCCGAGCAGTGCAGCAGGATCTGACTTTTTCACTTTTCCTTTTAGAAGGTGGAGAGGGCTGAGTTACCTCGTGGACTAGGTCCGGATGGACCCACATGATTTTCCCTCGTGATGTGGTGAGGGGTATTAGACCAGCGGCTTGATCGCGAGCAAGCGGTAGATTAGCAATCTCCATTGTTGCCAGAGGGATGGGTATAACCCCGTCCTGAGTCTCTGTTGGAGGGAAGCTGCCGAATTGTACGGACACCATGTTGGCTACCACGGTTACCTCTTCGAAATCGATGGCCAGGGCGTTCGAATCGATGAGGTTTTGGATATACCGTTTCAGTTGGTAGCAGTCGTATGTAGCATGGTGGACGTAGCGATGGTAATGGCAGAACTTTGGGTTCTCCAGATCAGCCGGCCGAGGCTCCCGTCTTGGTGGAGGAAGCTGAATCCTATCTCCTTGTATAAGCATGTCCAAGATAGGCTTGACGTGGCCGTCTTCAAAGGAATAAGTGATTTGAGGCCATTATTTATCCGCTGGCTGTGGCTCGGGCTTCTGGGCTGTATCGGTCACCATAGCCTGCTTGCCTTTGTTGTCCCGGTTGTTGGAGGGGCTACCCCCATTGTCGTTGCTGGTGTTGGGACGCTTGCTCTTGTTCTCTCCCTCCGAGATATGCAACCCCAGTTGGCGAGCCTTCTTCAATCGTTCTTCAGCACTTGTAGCACTGATGATAAAAGCCTTCCAGTCCTTGAACTGACTTTCGCCCGTCCAGAGACTAATTGTTGGAAGTAGTCTCTTTTGGCAAATTTCAATCAAAGAAGAGTCCGGGTTGCCAGATGGTAACTTCATTGCGGTTTGACAAAATCGCTCAATGTAATTTCTCGTCAGTTCTTTCTCTCCTTGAACGACGTCCATGAGGGTAGACATCGTCACGTCCTGTCCTACCTCATAGAACCTCTCCAAGAACAAGCGTTTGAAGCCAGCGAAGGAGTGGATGCAATTGTCTGGCAGGTTGCGGTACCAATCGAAGGCGACTCCTTCCAATGCCCCAATGAATAACCGCGTGAGGATAGCGTCATCATGGGGCAGATGGTCGGTAGTGACCTCAAAGTAAGTGATGTATCGACTTGCTGAAGTCTTGCCATCATATGGGTTGATATTGAACGGCTTATATCTTGGCGGAAAGGGAACATCCCTCCATTCAGCAGGATATGGTTGCCGTATTCTGAGGTCTTGAGAGTTTTCTCGGGCGTGGAACATTGCTCGGAGCTCCTGAACCTCTCTTCTTACTTCTCGGGCCTCATCTGTCGCGGTAGGGGCCGTTATCTCGGGAGGATTATTGCCCTGGTTTGGCGCCGCTGAATTTGAATCTACGTTGATTGCGGGACCCGTGCTTGTCTGGCCAGGTGTCACTCCCTGCAGAGTAGGAAGTGCCGCTTTGATCTCGTCTACAGACTTGACCAAGGCATGCAATATGGCCTCCAACGTGTCGATGCGCTGGCGATCGCTGGAACCGCCTTGATTGATGTTTGTCATGAATACCGTCTTCACATGAGGAGTGACGGAGGGAGTGGTGGAGGATGTACCCTCCGAGTCGTACCCATGCGTCGAGAAATCATCTGGATATGTGGGGATGTTCTCTTCAGGTTCGGACTCGGAAGGAACACTACCCCCAGCTTCGGAGCTTGCTTCGTCTAGAGAATTATGGATGTCCTCGGGGACATCGGCATCTGTTGTACCCGATGGGAGGGTTGTTTCTCGGGGTTCGTCTCCTTGAAATATTGGATTATTGTGGACGTTCGGAGGAGTACTACCCCCAGCTCCTACGACCCTCAGGGTCGGGGACGATGAGCCTCCTGTTGCAGCAGATTTTGTCTTCGAACGGGTGTGTTGGTATACTCCGGTGGAGGGTAACCGTTTAGCCGACAACTTCTTAGCTGTAGTGGCTGATATCTTTGGACTGGAGATGCTTGTCTTCTTCCCTCTCCCCTCGGCGGGGACCTTCTGAGCGGAATTGCAGGAGACAACAGGAGGTGCCTCATCTTCTGAGTTCGGGTGCTGTAGTCTGTGGAAGACGGACGGACGATCTTCCGTCACTGCTGCGTTGTTGCAGCAGCAGTTGACGACGATCTGGGTGCAGTGACGTCCATGTGAGGATTCTTTGCACGCCGAGGCCCCTTCTCTTTCCTTGCGCTTGTGGAGGATCGCCTCCCGCAGGTCAGAGGGACCACTCTGTTCATTCGCCGCCGGGGATTGGACTTGAGCGGTTCTGTACAACTTCCCATCAGAGGCCCGTGTGATAATCAGCGGGACGCCCTGATAGTCAGAGGTTGGGGCAGCTGTCTGGGCTTGATGAGCCCGCGCTGCCCTAGACTTCTTCTTCCTAGCACTTGTGGGTGCATAATAGGAAGAGTCCAAGTTGGACATCACAGAGTCTGGCTTTTCATCCAGAGAGTCATCAGGGTTCGAACCGTACAAGAGACGGTCGAAAACTGATCGAGAGGAGCATGGGGCAGATGCTATATGGCTGGGAGCGGGAACCGTGCAGGCTGTCTGCATGCGGTTGTCTCCTATTGTCGGACGAGTTCTTATGCGGCTAGGGGTCACGACCGTGCAGGCCGGCCGCATGCGGTTGGCATCTGTGGCCGCATGGATTTTCTGTAAACGATTGACTTTACTGGCCGCATGAGTCTCATCCATGCTGTCGGGAACTGTAGTCGCATAAGTTATGCGGCTGACAGAAGTAGCCGCATGAGTTTTCTTCATGCGGTTGGCGGTTGTAGCCGCATGGGCTTTCTCCTTGCGGCTAATGCTCCTCTGCGGTTCGGTCCGCGTAGAGTCCCTCTTTGTCCCTGCAAGTCCAGCATCATAATGTTTTCTTCTGCCGGACTTGGGGACAGCCGAGTTGTCCACAATCTGAAGTGGGACCGCAGGAGAATCCTTCTCGCCGTCTTGAGCAGCAGAGGGCATCCCATCGAGGGCTTGAGGAGGAGCAAATGACTTCGGTCTCCATTCTTTGCGGGCCTTCGTGGTGCGGGTGCGCTTCTGGGCCGGGCCAGCGCTGCCTTCAGAGAGCATCTCTTCGAACGCCTGTTGGTCGAAGCGGACGACCATCTTCTTTTGTGTGGAGCCAAGTTTGGCTGCATCTGATTGCGTCACCAACTCCTCAGCCGTGGAGAAGTTAGTCCCCAGCAGAGTCGCCATCGTGTTTGCCATTGATTATAAAATAACAGAACAATTAGATCGTAGGACTGGACTTTTACTTCACAATACAAACTCGCTCGTACAAAGAAAGCCTAGGGACGAAAACCTAGGTACAGCAATCTAAGCACGATTGTTTAGTTTTGATTCTGGGGGGTGACGATAGAGGCTCGGGAAAGCGACGGCCGCTCTGCCTTACTCCTTGGACGATCAGACGTAGCCTTGGCTCCGGTAGAGAACTGCTCTCAAGATGGGAAGACTCTTCTGTGCGCGCCTTTGTCTCTCTGTGTGTCCAGCTGGGTGGAGAGGATCTCTTTTGCAAGGGAATGGCACCTTGCTATATTTTTTGTTTCTCTGGATCCGATCTTTTTGCAAGGGAATGGCACCTTGCTATTTATAGGAGTGGGGGTGTCATCATTAGGGTTTGCAATGATTGCCCTAAAAAAGTCGGCGGCCAATCATCTGGGCCATTAATCGTGATTGCATTACATCTGGGCAATTGATTCTTGATTGCGCCAAATCGGTATGGTCAATTAATGCAGATTGTCATGAATCTTTGGAAGCTCGAATCTCCCGCCATGTGTTTAATCCACGTGATTGCAATAAATCTGCTCTGATTCGGGTAATTATGATGATTGTACTAAATCTGGTTGTTGGGATTTGTTGATAAATCTTGATTGATTTGATGCCACGTGTCCAACCATCATTGTGCTGCATGCCATAGGGACGCGAGGGGAACTGATCTTCTGCCACGTCTTTAACCGCGAGCCACAGGGACAGGGTGTCTTGACAAAGCCGCATGAGGGTGGCTTCTCAGGATTTGAACCGCATGAAGGTGGCAGCCGCATATGTGTGGCCTCCGAAATCTGAGCCGCATGAGGGTGGTTTCCAATTGAACCGCATGCGGCTGGCTACGTGTCAAGGCTGCATGGACGTGGCCTCTCAGCATTTGAGCCGCATGGAGATGGTCCCCATGATCCGAGCCGCATGAGAGGAGCGGCCGCATGGGGGTGAGAGTGGCTGCCGCATGAGGGATGGTAGCCGCATAAGGGTGAACCCCCAACTGAACCGCATAAGGATCTTCGAGCTTTTGAGCCGCATGTTGAATCTGGGCCGCATGGAGCTCCCAGGGATTTTGAGCCGCATGAAGCTTCCTGGGTTCTGTGCCGCATGAAGGATGTTTCATGACCGAGCCGCATGAAGGACGTCTCATGACCGAGCCGCATGAGGAATGTCTCATGACCGAGCTGCATGGAGAGTGTCCCAAGACCGAGCCGCATGAGAGATGTCTCATAGCCGAGCCGCAGAAGGACGTCTCATGACCGAGCCGCATGAGGAATGTCTCATGACCGAGCCGCATGAAGGACGTCTCATAACTCGCATGAGGAATATCTCGATCAACCTGTGTACTCGCTTTGTGGGCCCGGGTATCCCGAGCACACGAGTGCGTAGGTATCATGTTTGCTCCCTGATGTGGGTCTAGTAAAATCACTTGCCCTCGATCTTTGTTGGGAGACTCTTGAGAACCACCCTGTCCGTTTGCCGCCAGGGGCTGGACACGGGCGGTTCTGTACAACTTTCCATCAGAGGCCCGCTTAGCGGGACGCTCTTGATGGTCAGAGGTTGGGACAGCTGACTGAGCTCGACGAGCCTGCACTGCCCTAGACTTCTTCGACTTAGCACCCGAAGGTGCGTAATAGGAAGAGTCCAAGTTTGGAAGGAGGGAAGAGAAGTTGGGTGCCCTTTTCAAAGGAGGCAAGGGGGCTCTATTTATAGAATGGAGTGAGCCCTTTCTTTTTCTCCTTTCCGATGTGGGACTAAAAGCAATATTTTTCATGCTTCTACAAGCTCGTGTACTTCACAGCTTATCCGAGATGGGGAGCAACAAAGTCTGACTGGTGGACAGTATGCAAGACTAAAGCTAGAGATACTTTTGATGTTGACAAAAAAGCTTATCAGGAGGACGAGCTACCTCTTGTAACCAATATTGATGATGTGGACTCCACGAAAGTTATGTATTACACGACTAATATAGAAGATGTAGAATTATCCGAAGAGGAAGGCGAAGCCAACGAAGGCGAAGATGAAAGTGAAGATGAGGAGAAGGAGGAGGAGGAGGAAGAGGAAGAGGAAGATGAGCTCGAGGAAGACGTACATGATGAATATTCTGAAGATGATTGAAAGAGATGTACTTTCATTTTCTTATTATGTAGAGTTGGTTATTATCTAGTTTTGGTTACTATCTGAACTTAGATGTTTCTTTTAGAATGTACTATCTGGACTTAGATGTTTCTTGTAGAATGTACTATCTGAACTTAGATGTTTCTTGTAGAATATACTACCTGGACTTAGATGTTTCTTGTAAAATGTATCATCATATGTTGCCTTGGTTTTTAACTTGTCTTTGTTGTACTTTCATATTTCTAGTCTCTATTATTTGTTGTATCTCATCATATGTTGTTATCAGGTATGACAGGTCGTCGCGGATCGTTCCGTATGTTCCGACATGGGGCACGAGGTACTGGTACTGGCAGAGGACAGGGTACTCTTTCGGTACCTCCTACTGGTACCGGCTCTGGATCCTCGTCGTCCAGTACTCCTGTGTATCGGATAGTACCTTCGCCTGCCCCTACGCTACATGGCATATCTCCTGGGACGAGTAGTTCCAGGCCTGAGACTGCTCCTTCGTCTAGCGTTCCTCCTGCTGATACGACGATGGAGGTAGATGAGCAGATGGAGGAGGCTGAGCCGACGACCGACTATTATCAGACAGATGATGCATGTGCACCTCCGGAGGAGACGAGGACGGAGATCTGGGTCGACGGTACAAAGTAAGTATTTTGGTTTATCATTTTTTTCATGTGTTTATCATAAATTAAATTTTCTCATGAATATAATATGTCTATATAGATATCGTCCCCCATCGGTACAGAGACGCCTAGGCCACTTCTTGAGGACTAATTATGATGGTCCTTGGATAAACTACTCTGATGCTCCAGACGAGAGGAAGTCCTACTGGTTTGCGCGCTTCAAGGTTAAAATATATTTGCTTTTAACATGAATCATATAATTTTTGTATATTATATATAACTGATAAATATTTGGTTCGTACTCTTCTAGGATATGTTTTTCTATCTACCGCACCGGGCCGAGATGATCGAGGGAATATTTCCTTTCATCGATGCTAAGCTGATCCGTGACGCTATTAATGATCAGAAGACTCGTGATCGTGCCGGAAAGCCGATCCAAGGTTGGATCACCCCTGAGTAGTGGACTGCGATGAAGGCTCGATTCGACGAGCCGAGGTACAAGAAAAAGTCTGAGATGGCCAAGGCGGCTAGGAAGCAGAGATAAAAGTGGTACGGTGGGTCCATTTCGATGACGGAACATTTCCATCGTTTGGTACGTCTTTTTATTTCAGAAATATTATTTTAATACAAGTCCAATAAGTTAGTAAAAGGTGATATATTTAATTACAGGTAAGGAGGGGTGATGACGCCAACGTGGTGACTGTTTTCCTGGCCACACATCGGAAGGGCGGGAAGCTTATTGACGAGAGGGAAGAGCAGGCCTATGTAAGTATTACAATTCTATTTATTAATTTTAATACTTCGTGTTAGTTTTGATATAACTTAGTAAATATGTATGCAAATAGATATTCATGTAGTTAGTAATAATAAGTACATTAGACATTAGAAGTTATAGAGTATCCATGCTTTCTAGGCCGAGTTTCAATGACCTAAGAAGCCGGCGGCTGCTAGTGCACCGGCTGCGGAAGAGGCCGGTACTTCTTCGCAGCCCGCTCCAGCTCCGTCGGACGAGCTGTGGGTGACCGCCGTTGGTAGTCTCCACAGGGGTACGTACTACGATACGGAATCCTATGGCGCCCTAGTTGCGACACAGTCCTCTAGGGCCTCCCATACAAGTGTGCATGGCCCACAGCCCTACCAGGAGTCTGCCCGAGTCTAGCAGATGGTGGAGTCTGTCCGTAATGAGTTGCTATGACGAATCCAGGAGCAGCACCAGACGGGCGATGCTACGCTCATAGCATGATTGGATACGCTCGACCGCAGCATTATGGAGCTCAGGGATGTGACTGAGAGGACAGAGCAGGACGTCACTGATCTTAGAGCATCGACAGAGTGCAGCGTGACGGATCTGCAGGCATCACAGCTGTCCATGGGTGAGAGGCTCACGTTGATGCAGGATTTGATGGTTGATAGCAGTACGAGGCTGTTATCTACCATGGATTCCTACCACCAGCGACTAGCAGCGTTGGAGCATTATTGTCCTCCGGGTGCGCCTTCATCGTCGTCGACTCTGCCGGCGCCACTGCCTTCTTCATCGACACCGACTCCACCGACGTCACTACCTTCTTCATCGGTGACGATTTCACGGGAGGAGTTCGAGATGTTTCTATCTATGAGGTGCGGCGGTGCCCCTCCTCTTCCAGATCTGTAGTAGTCCTATTTAGGACTATTTGTTTGTGTTTGTTTGTTCCTATCCATATGGATTTATTTGTGTTTGTTTGTATTGATTCTTAGTTTGTGTCTAGACTTTTAGTATTGGTGGTCAGGATGTTTGGATATTTGTTGGTTGGTTTATAGACTTGGATATTTGTTTGTTGGTTTATAGACTTGGATATTTGTTGGATGGTTATTTGTTGTAGACTTGAGACGGCATATTATTATGTATTGATTTACAGACTTGGATATTTGTTTACTTGGTTAGTTGGTTTATAGACTTGGATATTTGTTTGTTTGTGTTGATTTACATTGTGTTATATTGTTGTGATTTACCGATGTTGAGTGTTCCACCGAAGGGGTCGGCAAACCCAGGGAGGGCATGTTATTATGTATTTATTGTTATTTATTAAACTGCAAGAGAAAAATATGATTCTGAAATAACTTTTTATAATTTATTTTTTTTATTTTTTCTGGAATATTTAGCGACGTTTACCGACGCTTACCGACGTTTACCGACGCTGACTTACGTCAGTAAACGTCGGTGATTGCCGACTCAACGTCGGTAACTTTTGCAAGAAATACTGTCGTTTAGAGAATCGGTAAACGTCGATATATTCTAAATGCATCGCGCAATTGACCAAAGTTTGCCGACGTCGCGAAACGTCGCTCTGTTATCGACGTCACGCCGGTAAACGTCGGTGAATTACCGACGTATTCATGCGTCGGTAAACGTCGGAACGAGCGACGATTAGCGACGTTTTAGCAATCAGCGACTATGGTTTCCGCGACCATAAGAAAACGTCGCTAAATACGTCGAAAAGCGTACTTAGCGACGTTTTCTATCGTT
The DNA here is from genome assembly GCA_029216955.1 of Iris pallida. Classification (NCBI taxonomy): domain Eukaryota; kingdom Viridiplantae; phylum Streptophyta; class Magnoliopsida; order Asparagales; family Iridaceae; genus Iris; species Iris pallida. The sequence goes on along the minus strand of JANAVB010031216.1, from coordinate 2,977,278 downwards.
TTTGCGACATTTTTTGGCGTCGCTAAACTGTGATATTCTGGTAGTGTATCTATCAAGGGGATTACTTATTATTTATAAGAAACATAAGTAGTGAACTTATAAAATTATCTTAAAAGGATAAAAATACATTTACCAGTTTTATTCATGTTTCAAAGAACAAACCTTCTCCAGGGCCAAAGTTGTATTGCCTTGTCCCGCTCAATCAATCGGACGAATCGAAATACCGACGGCGTTCGGACTTAGCCACGCAACGGCTTGCTCGAAGACTCACTCAGATGGGTGGCTTCGGTGAACTTGCCTCAGCTTGGCCTTCACACTAATAAAACGAAGGTTTTTAAATGCACAAGTAGGCTTGATAATAAAAGAGATCCATCCACATAGCTAAGGGAATAATTCTAAGTCGTGTCGGAATGTGTTAGTACATGAAAAAAGTCTCACGGCCGGCTTAGAAGTTTGCTCAGCATGCTTTTAAAACGACACTCGATCCTTCATCCCGTGGCTTGGGAGAAGGAAAGCTGGTTTAAGTAGCCACGAAGTTAAGAACTTAGCCTAAGTCATAGGCGTCGCCTGCATGAATGCTTGATAAAGCATGTACGGTGCCATCATTCAAGGCTTAGCATTGTCTTGCTCGTCCCACGGGTTAAGTTACAATACACGTTGCAGAGCACAGCTTGTGGCATAAGTCTAGGCATCCTAAAGAACTTGGTTGTTCAAGTCGAGTGCGTGCACGGCACGTTCCCTCGAGGCAAAGCTCGACGCAGCCTTTGCTCGTCAAGTCGTTGTACAAATAAGTTGGGCCAAGTTATGCCGGTTGATCGAAGCCACTTCTAGCACTATCCCGCTCTTTCTGCGGTTGTCAAGTCACATAGCCCCATGATCTCAAGGCACGTCATAAAAGTATGTGACTTGAGCGATAGTGTTGCCTAGAGAACAAGGTATGTCTAAGGCACGAGCCACGGTTGGTTTAAGGAAAACCATGCCACGGTCAAACGACTTGTTGTCGCCGAGATCGGTCCCGCTACTTGGAAGTCTCGATAAGCAAGTTCACGAGATTGGTCCCGCTACTTGGGAGTCTCAATAAGAAAGTCCACGCGACTGGTTGTCACCGAGATCGGTCCCGCTACTTGGGAGTCTCGATAAGGATGTTTACGAGATCGGTCCCGCTACTTGGGACTCTCGATAAGTAAGTCCACACGACTGGTTGTCGTCGAGATCGGTCCCGCTGAGAGTCTCGATAGAAAGTTGAAAAGCATGGTAATGATTAAGGAAGGACTTGGTAGATCGAGTTGAGTCTTGCATGGTCATTGGACAATTACTTGTGCACAAGGTGTAGTCTTCTCGAATGATCGTCGAGACACCGGGATCATGTCGGCCCGAGGGAACCGCGTTGGATCAACAGATGCTAGATAACCGCATGGGAGATTAGGCGCCTCCGGGGCTAGCTATCCGCGTTGAGGGACGGTCCGATATCCCGAGCTAGTCCGAGATAGCTTGACATTGCTAGTGACCATTTCATATAGATGAGTCAGCAAAATAGCGACAAACCGCGTGTATGCCTTTGGATTGAGTCAACAACTTGAATGCATGTTCGATCGGTAACACAATGTTTGGGCCTAAGATTTGGCTGCAACGTATACATCGTGCTTGGCACGAGGCTCGACGTCGGGATGTTCGTGTTATCGACACTAAGTTCACAAGTCTTGTCTAAGTCGGTTGATGAGTCGAACTGGAAGGCCACGAGGCGGTAGCATGTACATGTCATGATAAGTTGCGAGGCACGGCCTTAATCTTGAAGCATAGACAAGTCTAGGCAAGGTCTATTGGCACAACCAGCACGAGTCATCCCCTTGACGTCATTGGCACGAGAATGGTCTAGAGGCACATAAAAATAAGTGAAAGTCTTGGCACGGCCGAGTTGCATAAGTTTCTACATGGTGAGTCACTGCCTCGAATACATTGAAGCCATGAATAGAGTATAGCACGACCCTATCGTTGCGTTGCCAAAGATGTCTCTGTCCTAAAATTGATCCAAAGGTAAGACTAGAAAGACAATCAAAAAGAGAATTAAGCTGCACAAAGTAAATGAACGTGTCAGTTTTGTATGGGTGGACAAGGAGCTCACTCTACCAGTACAATTGAGTATTGACACCCACACAGTTTTCATGTGCAGGCACAGGTAGAAGCCCGATGGCGCGGAGCTCGCTTGGATGCGTCGAGGCACGAAGTTCCTTGGCGTTTCGAGGTGCACGGCCGCATTGAGTCAGAACTTATACGGGACATAATGTATGACATCGCCATTCGAAGAATCTGCCAGTCGTCGTCTTGAAGCCTGTATTGGGAAATGAGAGAGCAGAGTGACTTATAAAATGAGAGAAAAATGAGCTTCATAGACTTATAATTTGGCATCGTGCCCACAATTGTAACCTGTGTTTGAATACCAATAAAGAGCATTTTGATTGACTTGTGTTCTGCTTCAAATTTTTGCTACTGTTATTCAATGTTTCTGCTTGAGATTTCTATGCGACGACCCTCGTTGCTTAGCCTGTAATCGAACGTTATGGACCTGCCTTGCACAAACACAATCTAGGCTCACACGGCATCACGTCTTAGCAAAGACGATCGCTCATATGGAAGTGGGGCGTGGCATACTGCTATCAGAGCACGGCTTGACGTCCTTGGACTTCGATTAAATTCTTTAACTTCGATATTGATTCTGCAAACTCTGATGTCATCGTCACGATTAATATATTGACGCTCTCTCTCAAATGTCCCACAGCATATCTATACAATAAGACTAAATATTTTGCAAAATCGTACGAAAGAAATTTGGTTGAATAAAAGTTCAAGTAAAGAACGGTTGGCTAAATCGGGCTGGGCATATACACCAAGAATCATGTCGACCTTAGCAAAGTCGAGTACAGGATTCAAATTGTGTTGGACGACAATGTGTTAGACTCGATTGAGTATACGGGATGACTATCGATAGGGGTGCGGTCAGACAATGTTATCGTCGATGTGATATAGATGAGCGTGCTTGAGCTCGAACGAAAATCTGAAGTATGATTCAAAACTTGTTTCAAGGATTTGTTGAATGACTTCATTCATGAGTGGTGTATGGGATAGCTTCGGGGATGTCGAACGATTGAGGAAACGGAGTGCCAATGAGTCTATCAGCAAGCGTCGCATGCATGAAAAGCCATAGATTTAGTATCATTGAGTAAAATTATGATTTTGACGATTTTGACAAGTTGATTCGAACAAAATTAGAAACGATGCACATGGGATTAGAATTTGCATTGAGCGCGAAATACAAGTGATAAGAAAAAGATTGATTGAAACGAGAAAAAGTTAAGGTGTAACGAACAGATGACTTGATCGAGAAAATCGATATGTAAATCATATACGAGAAGTTAACACGATTTGATGATAGCGTGCGTGAAAATGATTCGAATATTCGAGAATGACTCTAAGGATGTGAATCAATGTTGCTCGATGACTTGTTTTAGAAATAAGACAACATGAAAATAAGTTGCTGGATGACTTAAGATAGTCGGACGAATATATGTGATTTTGATTTTGGACGAATTAAACAGGTAACGGGTTTGGGAGATAAAGATCGAACTTGATCTTGAATGTCGAGGAGATTTTCTAGTTCGTACGATAGCATCAGTCGCACGACTCAAAATTCGTTGTAAACGAAAATCTTCAGGTTATATATATCATCGATGGTATTGAGGCATATCAAAGATCGATATGCGATAACTCGGGGTACTCTGATTCGAGAATGATGATCATGCAAAATGTTATTGTTTGGATGGATGCTATGCTTGGAATTTTGATGAAATGAATGTTGGATAAAAATGATCGTGTCTTGATGGTTACGCTGATAACCATAATATTGATATTCTTGTCTTGCGCGAGCGCAACTCCAACCTCGTCCATGCGTCACTTCGGATTCGGAGACGATCGTTCCGCGTGAGAACGGACAAGGTGATTCATGTCGTGGAAATGATCGAACTCGGGAAATCAAGATATGACAATTTGGATTGTTTCGACTCGTGGTTTAAGGCAAAGGTGGATTCGGGGATTGATCGAATTTGTGATTGATGATTGAGTAAACTTGAGGATTGAGGACATCAAATTTGCATATCGAGAATGAATTAGTCTATACTCAAAATAAGAGTTAAGTTCCGATGAGAACGATTATTCTGCGGGAGCATTGCATGGTGATTTCATGTCGACCGTGGATAAACGGACTCGCGTGAGATTGGGACGTGACATATTGTTAAAGTCAGACGACCTTGTGATCGATTACGTGAATTGGGATAAATGACTTAAGGAATATGAAATGAAAATTATGGTTTAGCGACAAGGCGTGTCGTAGCGTGCTTGACTTGGGAGGAATAGATAGGCAGATTATATCGAGTATGTTTGAAAAGATAGACTATGCAAGTTGCTTGTTGGATGAACGATATTGATATGTCGAGAAAATGGTTGAACATGACTTAGTGTAGGATGGCTTTGCTGAATAACTCGGACCTCTTAGACTAAGTGTTGCAAGTGCGAATAGGAGATATATATATATATATATATATATATATATATATATATATATATATATATATATATATCTAAGTGATGCGAGCTTGGGTAGAAAATCCCGTACTATCAACTTGGTTTGACCCTAGGATTGGGGTCAGTGTTGACATTATTGTTGGAGAACTATTATTCTAGTCCTGACATTGACTTTAGCCTTGAGAAATAGACTAGCGGGTTAGGCGAGACGTCCATGTTGTAAGAGTTAGCATTGGAATGATTGATCTTGTGGATTGGTATGGATGGATAGAATGATTCTAGAACATGAAAATACCCCTCACGAGACTCGGTTGACATGCATATATTTTAGGGACGCCTGAATATGTGTACGAAGTGACTCAAGTGAGAATGACGAATTCTCTATCACGCGGCTTGACTGAAATGCATGTATTTTGGGGACGCCAGGGATATGTACACGATCGAACCAAGTGATACGTTGAATTCAAATGAGACTTGAGGAATAGAAAACTGTCGAGGATTTTGAAATCGTGTTTTAAAGGAAAGATTGATGGTAGTGCGAGCGTGTCTCGGATTGAAGAAACGCATGGGCGTAGTGTGTGCGAGAGTTATAGAATGTTGAATAAAGTGATAAGTCGATGAGTAAGTACTCAGTTAGTTTCGAGGACGAAACTTTTTCTGAGTATCTAAGTGATGCGAGCTTGGGTAGAAAATCCCGTACTATCAACTTGGTTTGACCCTAGGATTGGGGTCAGTGTTGGCATTATTGTTGGAGAACTATTATTCTAGTCCTGACATTGACTTTAGCCTTGAGAAATAGACTAGCGGGTTAGGCGAGACGTCCATGTTGCAAGAGTTAGCATTGGAATGATTGATCTTGTGGATTGGTATGGATGGATAGAATGATTCTAGAACATGAAAATACCCCTCACGAGACTCGGTTGACATGCATATATTTTAGGGACGCCTGAATATGTGTACGAAGTGACTCAAGTGAGAATGACGAATTCTCTATCACGCGGCTTGACTGAAATGCATGTATTTTGGGGACGCCAGGGATATGTACACGATCGAACCAAGTGATACGTTGAATTCAAATGAGACTTGAGGAATAGAAAACTGTCGAGGATTTTTAAATCGTGTTTTAAAGGAAAGATTGATGGTAGTGCGAGCGTGTCTCGGATTGAAGAAACGCATAGGCGTAGTGTGTGCGAGAGTTATAGAATGTTGAATAAAGTGATAAGTCGATGAGTAAGTACTCAGTTAGTTTCGAGAACGAAACTTTTTCTGAGTGGTGTATGATGTAGTGCCCAGTCCCGCTCAGTCATTCGGAGAAATCGAAATGCCGACGGCGTTCGGACTTAGCCTCGCAACGGCTTGCTCAAAGACTCGCTCGGGTGGGTGACTTCGGTGAACTTGCCTCAGCCTGGCCTTCACACTAATAAAATAAAAGTTTTTAAATACACAAGTAGGCTTGATAATAAAAGAGATACATCCACATAGCTAAGGGAATAATCCCAAGTCGGGTCGGAATGTGTTAGAACATGGAAAAAGGTCCCACGGTCGGCTTAGAAGTTTGCTCAGCGTGCTTTTAAAATGACACTCGATCCTTCATCCCGTGGCTTGGGAGAAGGAAAGCTGGTTTAAGTTGCCATGAAGTTAAGAACTTAGCCTAAGTCATCGGCGTTGTCGGCATGAATGCTTGATAAAGCATGCACAGTCCAATCGTCCAGGGCTTGGCATTGCCTTGCTCGTAGCACGGGTTAAGTTACAGTGCATGTTGCATAGCACGGCTTGTGGCATAAGTCTAGGCACCCTAAAGAATTTGGTTGTTCAAGTCGAGTGCGTGCACAGCACGTTCCTCAAGGAAAAGCTCGATACAGCCTTTGCTCGTCAAATCATTGCACAAATAAGTTAGGAAAAGTTATATCGTTCGATCGAAGACATTTCTTGCACTATCCCGTTCTTTCTGCGGTTGTCAAGTCACATAGCCCCACGATCTCAAGGTTCATCACAAAAGTTTGTGACTTGAGCGATAGTGTCACCAAGAGAACAAGGTCTGTCTAAGGCACGAGCCACGGTTGGTTTAAGAAAAAGCATGCCACGGTCAAAGGAACACGTTCTGTTCGAGTTAAGATGGAAGACTACTTAGTAGTCGTTTCCTAGATTTCAAACGATAGAAGTTCACGTGACTGGTTGTCGTCGAGATCGGTCCCGCTACTTGGGAGTCTCGATAAGGAAGTTCATGTGATCGGTCCTGCTACTTGGGAGTCTCGATAAGGAAGTCCACGCGACTGGTTGTCACCGAGATCGGTCCCTCTACTTGGGAGTCTCGGTAAGAAAGTTCACGAGATCGGTCCCGCTATTTGGGAATCTCGATAAGGAAGTCTATGCGACTGGTTGTCGTCAAGATCGGTTCCACTACTTGGGAGTCTCGATAGAAAGTTGGAAAGCATGGTCATGATTAAGGAAGGACTTGGTAGATCGAGTTGAGTCTTGCATGGTCATTGGACAACTTGTGCACAAGGTATAGTCTTCTCGAATGATCATCGGGACACCGGGATCATGTTGGGCCGAGGGAAGCGCGTTGTCTCAACCGATGCTGGATAACTGCATGGAAGATTTGCGCCTCCGGGGTTAGCTACCCGCATTGAGAGACGGTCCGATATCCCAAGCTAGTCCGAGATAGCTTGACATTGCTAGTGACCATTTCATATAGATGAGTCGACAGAATAGCGACCAACCGTATGTTTGCCTTTGGATTGAGTCAAGAACTTGAATGCATGTTCGATCGGTAACACAATATTTGGGCCTAAGATTTGGCTGCAACGTATACACCGTGCTTGGCACGAGGCCCGACGTCGGGATGTTCGTGTCATCGACACAAAGTTCACAAGTCTTGTCTAAGTCGGTTGATGAGTCGAACAGGAAGTCCGTGAGGCGATAGCACATACAGGTCATGATAAGTTACAAGGTACAGCCTCAATCTTGAAGCACAGACAAGTCTAGGCAAAGTCTATTGGCACGACCAGCACGACTCGTCCCCTTGGTGTCATTGGCACGAGAATGGTCTAGAGGCACATAAAAACAAGTGAAAGTCTTGGCACGGCCGAGTTGCATAAGTTTCTACTTGGCAAGGTACTGCCTCGAATACATTGAAGCCACGAATAGTGTATAGCACGACCCTGTCGTTGCGTTGCCAAGTATAGGCTAATATGTCTCTGTCCTAAAATTGATCCTAAGGCAAGATTAGAAAGACAATCAAAAAGAGAATTAAGCTGCACAAAGTAAATAAATGTGTCGGTTTTGTATGGGTGGACGAGAAGCTCACTCCACCAGTACAGTTGAGTACTGATACCCACACAGTTTTCATTTACAGGCACAGGTAGAAGCCCGATGGCACGGAGCTCTCTTGGATGCGTCGAGGCACGAAGTTCCTTGGCGTTTCGAGGCGTGCAGCCTCATGGAGTCAGAACTTATACAGGACATAATGTATGGACATCACCATTCCGAAGAATCTGCCACTCGTTGCCTTGAGGCTTGTATTGAGAAATGGGAGAAAGTAGAGTGACTTGTAATATGAGAGAAAAGTGAGCTTGAGAGACTTGTAATTTGGCCTCGTGCCTACAATTGTAACCTTTGTTTCAATATCAATAAAGAGCATTTTGAATGACTTGTGTTTTGCTTCAAATTTCCGCTGCTGTTATTCAATATTTTTGCTTGAAATTTCTGTGCGACGACCCACGTCGCTTAGCCTGTAATTGGCTGTTATGGACTTGCCTTGCATGAGCGCAATCTAGGCTCACACGGTATCATGCCTTAGCGAGGACGATCGCTCCTACGGGAACGGGGCATGGCATAAGCAAGCTTTGATAGATTTCTATATATGCTTTTTGGATTTAGAAGAATCTGCTTGAAGCAAAATTGAGTAATCAGTAAACACCTTTTGGAGTTGGAATATACTGCCAAATAAACAAGAATAATTATTGCAGCCAAATAAGTACTGTCTCAAAATCCTTGAGGCAGAAAAATCGGCACAATAAAAAGAAAAAAACTGATGCTGAGTAGCACCTTGAAGAATCATAGAATTATAGTGTCCTAGGTGGTGGCTCAAAATTACCTCACAGAGCCACTGCAATGTAAATGGAGTACCCTTAATAAAGCTTAAATGAGCTGCAATACAGAAGTTCGCTTTATTAGTTCATTCCACTGAAAGATAAAAGTAACCAAAAGTAACAAGAACATCATAAACATTGAGAAACATACATTACTTTTGGAGGGGAAAAAGACAAGCAAATGTATGCATCATCATGTAAGTTAGGGCTTGTTTGGTAAGTGGAAGTGGAATTCTAGGAATCAACATAGAGGTCTTTCTCTTGTGCATCAGGACACTGTTTGAAAAGAAGAAGAAAAAAAAGGTGGATGATCAAATATCACATAGAAAACTAGATACTTCAATATTACCAATAGAAATCAACATATCCCATTTGCAAAAAATTTAAGAAATAAACAAAACATTCATACTTTTATGATTAGAAAAACAGTTGTATTCTCAACCAAAAAAACTATAGACAACTGCTTCACTTGGCTATTGGTACTAAGCCAAAGAAAAAAAACATTATCATTTAGAAAATCTTCTAAAAGCCTAAAGTATTACCATGGAATCTAAATAATTATAAAAGTCAGTCACCATAACCAAACAATTTCTCCAATGACTAGTGAATGGTGTATGTCAGATTAATGAGGGTCTATAGCAGGCATATGTCATATAATGGTTTATTAACATATTCAATTTGATATATTGAACAAATTGATTTAAAAAGTAGATGCTTGGAATTTATAAACTGTACAAATATTGGTCACCTTATGTAACATGAAATAAACACCACCAAAGTTGTAATACGTTCCAATTTTAATTCTTATGTATGTGCGAGTTCAACTTAATTCCAATGATTTATACTACAAAGTTAATATGATACACTAAATTTATATGCATCACATATCTTAGTTTTTTTTAGTGTTTATAAAGATTTACGACATTTTAAGATCATGCTATATCATGTTGAAATTGCGAAAGTTAATAACTTAATATATACCAAAGAACTTCACAACAGATTAGTCATGGCTGTGTATGCTGTATGCTTCTTAGCTGCTACAACTTACTATGTTAGTCAAGAATACATATTCCAATTCCTACAGATGTCAAGGTAGAAAATTCTTCAAACTCTCTGACCATTCCAAAATTTCAACTTCAAACTAACAAAATTATTTAGATCAAAAACATCTAAAGCAATTTAAATGGTAAACTTACAAAAATAGATCTAGATTAAGTGAATGTGAATTAGGTAATATAGGGAACGAGAAGCGTTAAGTAAAATAATTGCAATTGAGATATCAATCCCTGCATCCATTGTGATCGTACCAATAACCAACAAGGGATCAAATTTAGGCTAAAATTAGACATATGTAGCTCAAAGAGTATTATTAATGCACAGTAATATATACACAGAGTTCTATAACTTTATAACTAAGCAAGCTTAGAGAATTTTATAACACAGAAGACAAGAACATGATCTAGGTGAAAACTTAAAAACACTTCAAAATTAACACTAATCAAACTTGATTTTGAAGTGATAAACGAGAACATAGCAGGTTCACATGGTGAATACTAGAATTGGCAGATGATCAAAAAATAGCAATGCTCTAGCAAAAATATTTCTTTAATATAGAGAAATCTAAATAAAGAGAAGGCCTAGAAGCCTAGGAGGTAAAAATGTTGTTCGTAGCAAGCAAAACCTCAAAAAATGAAGTACAACAAAAGCTTCAAACTTTTGGTACTAATAGAAAAGTGATAGCTCGTGGGAGATATCAGGGCTTACTATTCTTCTGCCTTACCTTACTCTTTATGTTGGATTTATGCTCATAAAAGGGCAGGATCTATCCTGCAACCAAGATACACAGTATGGTGAGGGGTTTTGTTAATAATAGAAAGAAGAAAAATCAATATGAGCTATACATATATGTAACAGTTAGATTTTTGGGCCAAACATGACTAGAAACATAGAGTTAACTCTGCAAATATTTTTTCATATTATTCATTCATGCCATATAAGACGTATACAAGATCAAAGAAGTTCTGAAGTTGCACACAGCTTGTCATAGTATTTAGTCATGCCATATAAGACCAATATATAACACAAGATCAAAGAAGTTCCAACCATATATACAAGGCCAATAAATATGATTAATCCAAATAAAAGTAACATAAGATATACTGCAGAAACTAAATGTAGTTTAAGACTTTTAAGTACAAATTATAGCAAAATTTATCATGTAAAGTAACTTCTGAAAGTAGACAGACATTGCTAGCGATGGAGATGAAACATGTGAATATTGAAAATACTACATAATATGTTGTTAGCAACTTAGCATTTTTCACCAAAAACTTATATAATTATTCTCACAGGAAGCATTTATTTAATGACTACTCATAGATGACATTTAAGCCATTCCTAATGCACATTAAACAAAGTTGAAGAATGTAAAGACATAAAAGCAGAGACTACGAGACTTTGCTTTTAACTTTTAAGGCTACTTAATTTAGAAAATATAATGTAGGGTCCAAGGCTTTAAAAAAATTAGCTAAGAGATGTTCCCCAAAGCTTGACGACGACGAAGCCATCGAGGAGGGAGACGATCCTCGCAGGACTCGAGGTTGCAGCTACCTGTCGAGGTCGGACTACGGGGACGATCCAAAGTCTTTCCTTTTGCCATTAATCCCATCAATAAACCATATAAAGGATACTATACTATTCTACAATAACTAATGTACATAAAACTAGAAGGAAAAAAACAAAGCTTCTTCACTAAAATTAAACCAAAAATTGACTATATACACACGCCAAATAACAAGAAATTTGCTACATTTTAACTAAAAATAAGAAATCACAGTAGAAACGAAGCAAGCCGAGAAAGTAACCTACCATTGAAATTGTTCTTCTTCTCCCCGAACATCTCCTCGATTGTAGTCGAAGGCAAAGTCGCGCCCGCCGAAACCCCTAAAAATCTTCGTACAGTCGACGAGCCCCATCTCGTCACAGACATCCGACTAAGACGGGAGGTCGAGGAAGGAGATGGAGCAGGACCCGATGACCCCTCCGAAGACGTCCCCGTAGGAGGATAAGGGGAGATCGAAGGAAAGGGAACGGGGGAGATCGAGAGGTGGTTAGGGTTTTCCTCATCGAAATTGAACTTTTCTGAACTAGAGACAAATCTAGGGTTAGGGTTTACGAGAAAGACGATGATGATGAGAAGGAAGAAGAGAGAAAGGGGAGTGGAAGCCATCTCGGATGGAACAAGAAACTCTTCAGCATGGAGAGAAAACCTAGAATGGAGAGAAAACCTAGAATGAAGAGGAGAATGGAGAAGAATGAGAGGAGAATGGAGAGTGGTCGGGGTTAGGCATGCATTTCTTTTAGATATTTGATTTTTACGCAACCGTCAACATAAAATCTACAATAAGAAAACTTTCAGAAAATTACAATAATAGCAGCAAAAAAATTGTGCCAATTTTTTCGAACGTGTATTAGTTGACGGTTGTCATCAATCCGCCAATAAACAGGGCCGGCCCTGGCCCAGGGCCCCAAGAAATTTGGGGGCGCAAAAAATGTATTTTTACATACATATATAAATAATTTTGTACCTAAAATAGAACAAATACGTAACATGATTCTCTTTTAACACAAAATAGTTGTGGTGTAGTGGTTATTAGGTTATACTTGTATACTAGAGGTCCTAGGTTCAATCCTTGGTTGTAACTTTTTTTTTTATTTACCTTTATTTCAGGATTTTTTTATTATATATGGGCCAATTTATATGGGCCATATTTTGAAAGTTTGTCCAGGGCCCCCATAAACTCAGGGCCGGCCCTGCCAATAAATAAAATGATGTTTCTTGACGGTTTCTCTAAAACAGTCAATTATTATGGTACAATTTTGCTAAATTAACATAAAATGTGTATTTTCTTGACCTATACCTAAAACTGTCAAAATAACCCATTTTGACAGTTTCTCACGATCATCAAGAAATAAACCGTCAAGAAACGATATTTTTCTTGTAGTGTACTAACATCATGCAAACTAGGATACATTAACACTATCGAAACTAGAAAGGAAAGACAATGTCAAGGAACTACTTAAGAAGTGTATTGCTTCATTGGAATATAATTTTCGAACATGTGAAAGACTGGGGGTAGCCTAACACATTGGTAATACTTGAGTGCATTACCAATCTATAACGAGTATACGAGCATGGAAAATATAAAGTACCTCAAGTAAACGACAAGTCACAATAAGAGTGGTAATCCACATGTCCACTAGTTGTATTGCCCCTTTTCGACTCTCACTAACAATATCAGTACGAAATCACAATAACAGTATACACGAGAACAGTACATATAGGGTGGAACGATAATAACTTCCATATGTATAAAAGTATAAAGAAGAATAAGTATGACTAAAAATGAAGAATATGGTAGCATTCAGCATATATAATAAAAGTAACAAAAAGGTTATGACGGTACTTGCTTGAATCTTGAAACATATTAGCTGATGAGTAGCTCTGTTATGCTATCTACTACCTCTTGCTAGTGGCCCTAGTCATCAACCAAGCACAAGCATCACAAAGTTTGTGCAAAATAATTAATGAAATAGGTCAGTTAGGTCACTTAATTAACAAGTTACGTATTCTTATAGTGGGTTACCTAACAAGTTAAGCACCAATGTAGGATTTATATAGGTCCAACCTAGCGTATACTAGTGGGGTATGTTCTTTGTACCCAAAGTAACAAGGAACGCCTATTAGATACATGTTTTCAGAACCGTGATCGCTGATAGACGAACCAACGGATACAAAAGTTCAACGTTTTTGTCCCAAAATTGTAATTTTACACGCCATAGTTATGTATTTTAACGACACAGAAGTTTTAATGCCCCGCTTCGTATGGTGCATTAGGATAATTTGTTCGTTCGAAGGGTCTAGTTGAACTTAAATTCATGTAAAGAAATCATTCAGAGATCTATGTGACCAAAATAATGCCCCACTCTGAGCGAAGGCGTCGTATTGGCTTCTTGGATTAAATAGACTAGTTGGATGTGAGTTGTACGAGAAATCGAGGGATTTTATTGCTTATTTTGTTCGAATTGGATGGTTTATGGAGCAGGACTCAGTTGTATGATTATATCAATTAGGAAGATTGTCGTATTGAATTATCCCTTTAAAGAATCGTTCGGTATCTGCTCGGTCAGGACAAAATGGCTATTAATCATGGTGGGTTATTTTGATCATTCTCTCATTTACGTTCATTCTTAATAAAGAGGAACTCTTATTAGTCTTTGTTTCTATATTACATAAGATTGTCTACGCTAAGTAAAATAATAAAAGATAAAAGAGAGTAATCTTATTATTGTTAACTTGCTAGACATATAGAATATTTAATTGTTGTTATAGACATATGAAATATTGTAATATTGTGTAAATATATGGAACTGTCGAAAAGATTTGGGGAAATTGAGTAGGCATGTATGGAAATCCCTCGATTGGGAAGTAGTTTGGATGTGGTGTGGTACCATGGAACTGTGGAGGTAGTGGTATGGTACAACAGAATAGTTGTAATAGTTTGGGGCCAATGGGTCATCAATTGGAATATCGAATGGAAAAATAAGATATCGCGGGAATGAATTATTTTACAAATAGATATTTTAATGTTTTATTTCAATTTATGTATCATGTATATATAGTTAAATTGTTCACGTATTTTGTATGGTCATGGACAACTTGTGCACAAAGTTTAGCTTTTCTTGAACGTGGTCTGAGGCACTTGGACATATTTGACCTAGGAAAAATTATGTAGAATGTGCTTCACGCACGAGGTACTGCGGAACCTTCAGTGGGGCTATCTACCCGGACTGGAAGAATGCATTGCAATACCATGTATAGTCCAAGATGATTTTTGTCACTAGATACCGTCATATAGTTAGGCTACATGTTAATGCCATTTGTTTGTAGGCTGATCAAGTTGTTCGTATGGACAAACTCATGACACACTTATATTTTATGAATTCTAACAATTGATGTTGGATACACTTAAGACACATTTATATATTATAAATGATAAAATTGTTTGTAGGGAAAAATGGTAGCCTTGGATAAGATTTACTATGTCAAGTAACACACACACACACACACACACACACACATATACATACATATATGTATATATAAACAATATATATTTTTATATATACATATATATGTATATATGTATATATACATATACATACATATATGTATATATAAACAATATATATATATATATATATATATATATATATATATATATATATATATATATATATATATATATATATATATATATATATATGAGAGAGAGAGAGAGACCACAGAGGACCTTGGACACGGGGCTAGATATTGTACTACAAGACATCATAACCCGGAAAAGGCAAGGGGTCAATTGGTATCGGGAAGCCAGAATTTGATTAACGGCTGCATTCTGTCATAAATAGAGAGAATGGAATAGACGTATTTTTGATAGATCTCAAACATCGACTATAGGGATTATCAATAACATTGAATATGATATAAGATATCTGGACGTGTAAGAGTATCAACTTAATTCGAATGATGTACTTAGTTTTTTTTATCAATAAGGTTAATTACCTTCTTCCAAATATATATATATATATATATATATATATATATATATATATATATAGAGAGAGAGAGAGAGAGAGGGAGAGAGTGCTCTAAATTCAACCGGCTGGTTTTGTATTATGAAACCAACCTATGTTATACACGTTGGATTGGAATTGCATCGTTGAGATTAAATGACTTAAAATGTAGTGGGGTCTACACATTTTAATCTCAACCACTAAATTTTCATCCAATCCATAAAATACAAAACCAGACGGCTAGTTTAGGAACATATATATATATATATATATATATATATATATATATATATATATATATATATATATATATATATATATATATATATATATAAATATATATTTATATATATATAGAGAAATCTAAATATATAAATATATATTTATATAAATATATAATATATATTTATATAAATATATATTATATATATTTATATATATAAATATATATATATATATATATATATATAAATATATATATATATATATATAAATATATATATATATATATATATATATATTTATATATATATATATATATATATATATATATATATATATATATATATATATATATATATATATATATATATATATTGTCACGACCCGTACCAGTGTAGGGGCACGAGAAGTGGTTACGTCCAGCCTACGCCGCTATGTCAGCGGTAGAACGTTGTCCTAGCTCACATACATCTAACACAGTATAAATGTACTTGTACAAGATATACTCTCCAATCGGGGGATAATACAGAAGGTACAACTCAATCATAATTCTAAGATAGAAATAGTACAAATAGATAGATATGAAATCTCAAAAAGAACATACAAAACAGAGAAAATAAGTCTAAATGTCTAAACGACACAACATCTCAACATCCAGAAATATAATACAACTCAGAATGTCAATACAAAGACAATGAAATAAGATAAACAGTCTAGCTATCTAGCCTAGACTATAGGGATGGTGTCCTCAGCTGCTACTGCTGGATCCTCCTGTGAAACCAACTCACAGGTGTCATCTAAGTAGGCTCCGTAGTAGGTGGTACAGAAATTCTCATCACCCTCTGTAATATTTTCAACAGGTCCAGTCAGGACAGGAACGAATACATATCTCTCATGCAGTTCATATCATGGCAGAAAATATAGAACAAACAATAGAGTAACATACATGAACTGTAAGAAATGTACATGAAAGATAAGAGAGATATTTGTAAACTGGAAATATATATATGGTAAAGAAGAACTGTAAGTGACTAAGTGATTTAGAGCACAAGATGGTTATGTAAACAGGTTGAGTTGTACATGAATAAGCTATGGAGTTGTACATGAATACCTACTGGGGATAATGATCATATAACCACTTCTACTCACCTCTACCCCAATCAATACACAAGGATCCAGACAGGTTACATTATTGCATATGAATAACTACTTTTTACAAGAAGCTCATGTGAACATGAGAGCACATGAGTGTACATGAATGCACATGAGAATATGTGTATACATGAATAGATACGAATCCAAGGAGTACATGATGCACATGATAAAATACATGAACATGAAATACCTGATGCACCCGCTTAGGGATAACATCTCATAAAAAGATCTATATAGTATAAATCCAAGATAACATCGTGACAGCATCAAGTAAAGTAATCTAGAGCAAGAATATAAGTCCTAGCAAGTATAAAACGATCAGAGAATATACTCGCCTGATATTCTGAATGTCCGATGAGAATAGATGTCCAAATCGGAGTAACTGAGTCCTATTTAAAGCAACCACAGGTTACAAAGTGTCTAATATGAAATAAAAGAAGTTTACAATGCATGCCATATGATTCTAGGTCATTTTAGGCCAACGTCAACTCTTGGTCAACTATGGTCAACTATTCTAGTAAAACTAGGTCAAACCTAAGTCAACTAGTCCATTAGTCTAGGGTTTGGTCAAACTCAAGTTAATAAGTCATTTTAAGTCTATTTGGATCAATTCCAGGTCACGTTTGACTCATAGTTGACTTTGGTCAACTTAATCAACTAACTAGTCAAAGTATGCCTAATTTGGCCTATAGGACGTTATTTCTAATCACAACTAGCCATAGGCTATAATATCCTATACCAATATCATATAGCCTATAATAAACTACCTTACACACATATATCTATATTATACATGTGAGTGTCTGTGGTATAGAGTGTATGTGTAAAGTGGTATAATAAATTACCTTACACACATATAGAGTGTGTAGTATAATAAACTACCTTACACACATATAGCCTATAATAAACTACCTTACTATACCAATATCATATGGCCTATAGGGTTATATATATATATATATATATATATATATATATATATATATATATATATATATATATATATATATATATACAGGGAAAGGGGTTAATATATATGTATAGAGTGTGTGTGTGTGTGTGTGTGTGTGTGTGTGTGTGTGTGTGTGTGTGTGTGATATATTGTTCTTAGATTAAGGGTGTGTGAGTGTATGTGTAAAGCGGGTGAGTGGTAGCAATGGTAGAGTGAGGGTTATGCATGTGAGGCTTGGGGTGTGTGTCTCAGGTTTAGTCATAGGTTAAAGGTGTGAGTGGTATACATGTAGAGGTAAAAGGGTGTGTGGGTGAGGTATTTACAGATATATATATATATCAAAGACGAAAAATCTTATTTTTCGATATCAATGCAAAAACCCAACATCAAAACACGTTCGAAAACACATACCTCAGTAAGCATTTAAAGTATCAGAAAAAAATGACAAACCCTATCCCAAACCCAATTTCGAACACCAATTCATTTGAAAACCCAAAATCAATAGTGTACCCGTGTCTAGCATGCTTGTGTCAACCTAGGATAGTGCCCACGTATCCACAAAACTGGACACGAGTGTCAAAACATCACACGAACACAATATCAGTAAACATAGTGCACACGGGCTCGTTCAGCCGTGTTGAGCCATCGTGGACACGACACAGAGCACTAGATGCCATATGCTCGAGTCCACGTGTAGTTGGGGTGTTGGCCTATGTGGTCGACACCTTATCGTGTGTCCACGACGTGTCTATGAGGGACATGAGACGTGTGTCAGTCGCGACTGAACGCGCGAACAGTGACTATGCAAACTCAGTGCACTCACAATTTTGTGTCCGACACGACACGAGATGCTACGAAAGTTGGGGGCAGACTTGTCAGTCACTGCCCCCATCTCCATGCCAAGTGGCATGTAGCCACATGGCCCAGGCTGTGAGAAATCAACGCACAGCAGTAGGACACACGTATAGTGCCTCGTACAGCGCATACAAGTCTGATTTGGACACGGATACGAACTCGAATCATCTTCAGAGATTAGGGGAATCAAAACACACATATAGGGCTATAGATTTGTGAAATTAGTTTTGAAAAATAAGAACAAACAGTTCATGGAGGCATTTCACCGTACACTTGCAATAACACTCTGATACATATGCGATACGTATACCAAATCAACACCAATTCCTACCAAACTTGGCCTATTGGTCCATGGTGCCTAGATGCATGCATTCATGAAGAGAAAACAGAAGTTTAAAGGGTTTTAGGGCTATTTACCTATTGAGAGTTAGATCTCAATGAAAAGCCTAGAAATGAGATCCTTCACCAACTTGCTATGGTCCAAGAGCCTTCAATCCTTGCTAACTAGCCTCTATTGACCTACTCTACAGTAGGGGAGTGTGTTGCAAAAGATTAGGCTCAATTTGGAGTTGATTTGGAGAAATGGGGTGATTTTTGGGGAAGAACTACATTTAGGGTTTATGGATGTAATGAAAGGGGCAATGGTATGCTAACATGATGTTATATAGGGGAGGGGACCCTTTGATGGCAGCCAAGGGTCTTGGCTAGGGTTTGCTAGATATTTAGGTAGTGCATAGGCTTGTAAAAAATCTTAGGCACAACAAATATCTTCCTAGCCAAATATCTAGATATTTCTAGCTTAGCTATTAAGTTGTAATCCTCTACCTTAGTCTCTAGGATCAAGACTAACATCTAGGTTAGGGCAAAACTAGGTCAAGGCTCAACACAAAGATTAACATAATATTAATTAATAATAATAATAAATTCAATTTTAATAAAAATTCATAATGACCAAAATACCCTTAGGCTAAAAATGTAGTAGTGGCAAGTCTACCCTCCTTAAAATAATTTCGTCCTCGAAATTAAAGACGAAACTAAACTGATGAGAATGATTGAAAATCGTAACTCAAGGTCCAAAAAGATAAGGGTATCGCTCGTGCATCTCATCCTCCCTCTCCCAGGTAGACTCTCCTAAAGAATGATACTTCCATACGACACGAACCAAGGCTATTGTCTGGTTCCATAGTACCTTCTCTCGTCGATCCAGAATCTCCACAGGCTGCTCTGGATAACTAAGAGTAGGTCCCACCTCGATTTCGGAATGATCGAGTACATGGCTGGGATCAGCCACGTACCGTCTCAACTGCGACACGTGAAATACATTATGGACTCCCTCTAAGGCAGGTGGCAGGTCTAGCATGCATGCCATGTCACCGACTCTTCTGCTGATAACGAAAGGTCTGATAAAATGCGGGCTAAGCTTTCCACCTCCACCAAAGCGTATAGTACCATGTGTCGGAGATATCCTCAAGAATACCAGATCGCCAATATATAACAAACAAGGTCTCAAATTAACTATAACAACCAAATCATGATAAATCAAAATCACAAAATCAAACCAATCCTAATCCTAACTCTAAATTGTACCTCAAACTCCGCGGTAGCTATCGGCCCAATGCCGATGTCTGTCCTGCGCCACGCGAAGTCAATCCCTGATGAGCTTTACCTTCTCGGCTGCATCTACAACCATTTCAGGTCCTAATAAATCTCGCTCTCCAACGTCATCCCAAGACAAGGGAGTACGACATCTACACCCGTACAACGCTTCGAATGATGACATCTCGATGCTGGCCTGGAAGCTGTTATTGTATGCAAACTCCACCAAGTATAAACGATCCTCCCAGGAACCTCCAAAGTCTATAACACAAGTCCGTAGCATGTCCTCGAGAGTCTGAATAGTCCTCTCTGACTGTTCGTCTGTCTGAGGGTGGTATGCAGTACTAAACTTGAGCTGAGTGGCCAAACTAGTCTGTAGACTCTGCCAGAAATAGAAAGTAAAACGACTATCCTGATCTGAGACAATGCTCACCGGAACTCCATGAAGTCTGATAATCTGTCGCACGTACATCTCAGCTAGCCTCTCCGTAGACAAACCTACTTTGAATGGCAAAAAGTAGGCTGATTTGGTCAACCTGTTTATGATGACCCAAATCGCATCTTTCCCTCCTGGTGTACGAGGCAATCCTAAAACAAAGTCCATCGTGATGTGCTCCTACTTCCACTCCAGAATAGGCAATGGCTGTAACAGTCCTCCTGGCCTCTGCATCTCTGTCTTTACTTGCTGGCAGACTAAACATCTGGCTACAAAGCGTGCTACCTTCCGCTTTATCCCATACCACCAAACATGCTCCCTCATATCCCTATACATCTTGTTGGCACATGAATGCATAGAGTACTGAGAACAGTGGGCCTCCTGCATAACCTGTTCCCGAAGGTCTCCGCTGGGCATACACAATCTGGAACTGTGCCTCAATGCGCCATCCTCTGCAATGACAAACTCATCCACCAGTCCTGCTCGAACCTGCTCTCGGATACACCGCAGAGCGACATCGTTGAACTGAATCAAATTGATCCTCTCTATCAAGTTTGACTGAATCTGCAAACCCCACATCTGCATCTCAACTCCCAGCACTATCACCTCAATCTCCAAGCTCTCCAGATCTGCTAACAAGTGACGATCTACCGTCAATCACATGGCTACCGGATATTTGCTCAAAGCGTCGACAACCACGTTAGCCTTCCCTGGATAATACTGCAATAAAATATCGAAGTACTTTATCAACTCCAACCATCTCTGCTGCCTCATGGTGAGCACTTTCTGTGTAAACACATACTTCAAGCTCTTGTGGTCTGTAAAGATCTTTACTCGCTCTCCATATAGATAGTGTTTCTACAACTTCAAAGCAAAGATAACTGTCGCCAACTCCAATCCATGGGTAGGATAGTTCTTTTCATACGGACGTAACTGCCTGAAAGCATAGGCAATTACCTTCCCATGCTGCAGCAAGACACAACCCAAACCCTTCCCTGAGGCATCACTATAGATAGTAAACTCGTCTGATCCTGATGGCAATATCAGAATCAGAGCTATCGTCAATGGCTTCTTCAACTCATTGAAAGTGACCTGACACTCCTCTGACTAGATAAACTCTACGTCCTTTCGGGTCATCCTAGACAACAACTTTGTAACACGGAAGAAATCCTGAACGAACATCCTGTAGTAGACTGCCAACCCCAGGATGCTCCTGATCTCCGCAACTGAACTCGGTGCTGTCCATGCCTCCAATGTCGGGATTTTATTTGTGTCAACTGAGATCCCATCTCCAGTCACAACATGACCCAGAAAATCAACCCGATCCAGAAAGAACTCATACTTCGAGAGCTTGCCATAAAGCTCCTCCTTCCTGAGAGTCTCCATAACCACTCTCAAGTGCTCCTTATGCTCCTCTGCGGTCTTCGAGTACACCAAGAAATCGTCGATGAACACCACCACGAACTTGTCCAAGTACTGGTAGAACACCTTGTTCATCAGGTTCATAAACACCGCCGGAGCGTTAGTCAACCCAAACGACATCACCATAAACTTGAACTGGCCATACCGTATCCTGAATGCTTTCTTCGGATATCCTTCCTCTTCACCTCAATTGGATGAAGTCCTTGTCCTGCAACTTATCCACCTATTTTTTTATCTCCACCAACTCGTTATTGTTCACCCTATAGACGTGCTGAGATATCGGCTATATGCCGGGTACCAAGTCTATAGAGAACTCAACGTCTCTGTCCGGTAGTAGTCCTGGCAACTCCTCCGAAAAGACATCCATGAACTCTGTTATCAATGGATGTGGCACGCTCTGCTCCTCCACTCGAGCTCCGCAGAAAACTTTGCTGCTCTGCTCCGCCTCCCGTATGGCAAACTCAAACTCTGGCTCTCCTGGCGAACGGAAAAAAAAACTCTACCGCTGCGATAATCTATACTGGCATGGTGCCTGCTCAACCAATCCATCCCGAGTACAATATCGTAGTTCGGTAATGGTATTACGAGCAGACTCACATCCAGTTCTCGGCCTCCCAAAATAACTCTTCGATCCGTGCAAATATCACTGACGAGGATGATGCCAGCCCTAGTCATGATCTTACAAGTCCTATACAATCATTCAGAAGCAAGATGGTGTCTAATAGCAAAAAATACAGACAAAAAGCTATGGAAAGCACCATAATCGAAGAATGTAAAAGCGGGAATGGAGTCGAGAAAAACAGAACTTATGATCAGATCTCCAACTGGCTCTTCATCCTCAGCTGCCATGGCGAAACCTCACCCCAGCTGGCCACTTCTAGCCTGCTGCTGGTGCTGGACAAACCTCTGTTGTCCCTTCTACTGTCCTGCCGGAGCCTTAGCTTCTGCTCTCTGAACTGATCGTCCAAAAGATTGGGGACACTCCCTCAGCTGATGCTCCGCTGAACCGCACAGTAGGCACTTGCCGAGCCTCTTTCTGTAGTTGTTCCACCTATGCCACGGCTTCTTGCAGAAAGTGCAACTGGTGGTCTGCTGATGCAAGGGTGCCTACTGGTACTATACCTGCTGAAAAGGTGTACTATCCTGTCCCTGAAGCTGCTGCTGGAACGGCCTCTGCTAGTGCTGCTGAAAGTGGGGCCTCTTGGCCGGACCTCCACTACTACTGGCTCTGTGCAAATCATGACCTCTCTTCAGCTTCAGCTCTATATCGTCCTCTGCTGCCATAGCTCCTGCTAGAATCACCACAAAAGTAGCATCCTAGTTACTCTTGGTCAAGGACCAGACCTCCCTGATCAAGCCCCTGTGGAACTTCCTCGCCTTTGTCATCTCGCTCAGATCCTGCATAAATCTGCTCAGCCGGCATAACTCTCTAGAATACTCCTCGACTGTCTGGTTCCCCTGAACCAGACTCTCAAACTGCAGCTCCAAGCCTCCCAGTGCTACGTCCGGGAGAGCTTCTTGAAAGCCCCCCACGTCTGCCCCTCTGTTCCCACTCTGGGGTCTATCTGGTACCATATGCGGGCAAGGTCCTGCATCGGGCTGCCCGTCGCCTCTATCTGTATCCCGGCTAGTATCAGTGCCAGACGAAAAATCTCCTCTATATGCTCGATCCAGTCTTCGGCATACAGAATCCCCTCTGATCCTCGGAAGTCCCTTGGACGCATCTTCTAAAAATCCTGGATGCCCGGCATCCTCGGCTAATACTACGGAACCTACCCTCCCCGCGGCTGGGCAGTCACCATCTCCATTGTCGTCCAGGACCAGCTGGTGGGCATTGTCTATGCCCTGTCAGAAGTCAGCAGTCTTGTGCTGCTGCTGCTGCTACTGTACCTTCATCGTCGACTGAAAGAAGGCAAAAAGGTGTGCAGCGTCAACCGATCCTGAAGGTGGCTGTTGTTGCTGCAACACATCTGGGATAACCAGGTCGCCCTCCGAACAGGTGGAGGTATACCTCCAAATACTGTAGATGCTCCGACATGAGAAGGTACAAGGGGGGCTACGGTCCCAGGGCCTTGCTGTACCGGGCGAGAAGTGGCAGACCTCTCGGTGGTATCCCTTGGGCCAGAACGATGAGACCGTGTCTGCACCATCCTGGAGACAGATCAAACAAGGAAATCAATACTGAGAAAGAAGCGATATAATCAAAGGGGGACAGTTATTTTAATAGAAAGCAATTAACAACAAGAATTTAGATAGCAGGAATTATATAAGAGTTTTTGCTAAATGTGATTGAGTACCCCATAACTATATCCTATATCCTACTGTAGGCTGTAGTGATACTCTAGTTCGGGTACCACTACGAACTGAGATATAACTCAAAACTCTAGGCCTGCATGAGCCACCACTAAAAATGTGTCACGATCCGGACCTAGTGTAGGGGCTCGAGAAGTGGGTACGTCCAGCCTACGCCACAGTGTCGGCAATAGAATGCTGACCTAGGTCACATACATCTAACACAGTATAAATGTACCTGAACAAGATATACTCTCCAATCGGAGGACAATACAGAAGGTACAACTCAATCACAATTCTAAGGTAGAAATAATACAAATAGATAGATATAAAATCTCAAAGAGAATATACAAACAAAGGAAATAAGTCTAAGTGTCTAAATGACACAACATCTCAACATCCAGAAATATAATACAACTCAGAATGTTAATACAAAGACAATGAAATAAGATAAATAGTCTAGCTATCTAGCCTAGACTATAGGGATGGTGTCCTCAGCTGCTACTGATGGATCCTCCTGTGAAACCAACTCACAGGTGTCATCTAAGTAGACTCCGTAGTAGGTGGTACAAAAATCCCCATCATCCTCTGAAATATTTTTAACCGATTAGTCAGGACATGAACGAATACATATCTCTCACGCAGTTTATATCATGGCAGAAAATATAAAACAAGCAATAGAGTAAGATACATGAACTGTAAGAAATGTACATAAAAGATAAGAGAGATATTTGTAAACTTAAAATATCTATATGGTAAAGAAGAACTGTAAGTGACTAAGTGATTTAGAGCACAAGATGGTTATGTAAACAGGTTGGATTGCACATGAATAAGCTACGAAGTTGCACATGAATACCTACTGGGAATAATGATCACATAACTACTTCTACTCACCCCTACCCCAATCAATACACAAGGATCCAGTCAGGCTACGTTATTGCACATGAATAACTATTTTATACAAGAAGCTCATGTAAACATGAGTGCACATGAGTGTACATGAAGGCACATAAGAACATGTTTATACATAAATAGATACGAGTCCAAGGAGTACATGATGTACATAATAAAGTACATGAATATGAAATATCCAATGCACCCGCTTGGGGATAACATCTCATGAACAGATCCATATTGTATAAATCTGTGACAACATCGTGACAGAATCAAGTAAAGTAATCTACAACAAGAATATAAGTCCTAGCAAGTATGAAACAATCAGAGAATGTACTCGCCTGATATCTTGAATGTCCGATGAGAATAGATGTCCAAATCGGAGTAACTGAGTCCTATTTAAAGCAATCACATGTTACAAAGTGTCTAATGTGAAATAAAAGAAGTTTACAATGCATCCTATATGATTCTAGGTCATTCTAGGCCAAAGTCAACTCTTGGTCAACTATTCTAGTAAAACTAGGTCAAACCTAAGTCAACTAGTCCATTAGTCTAGGGTTTGGTCAAACTCAAGTTAATAAGTTATTTTAAGTCTATTTGGGTCAATTCAGGTCAAGTTTGACTCATAGTTGACTTTGGTCAACTTAGTCAACTAACTAGTCAAAGTGTGCCTAATTAGGCCTATAGGGTTATTTTTAATCACAACTAGCCATAGGCTATAATATCCTATACCAATATTATATAGCCTATAATAAACTACCTTACACACATATATCTATATTATATATTACACACATATATAAACTATATATATATATATATATAATTTTATTTTTATCGAAACCCTTTCTTTTATTAAACAAGGCGCAAAAAGCCGAAGACCGGCCACGTATACAAGGCACAAAAAGGGCAGCCTATACAAGTATACCATAAAAAGGAACAAAATAGGGGATAGGCAATTTGACCCCCCAGATCTAAGGAGGGATCGAGGACCAGAATGCTTTCGGGCTGTGGGAGCACAGGGTGCTCCGTTTACGACATTGTCGGAAGACTTCCTTAATGAGTTGGTCGGCCGAGTATTGATTGCCTTTGTATCTCGCCTTGTTACGATTCTTCCAATTTGCCCATGTTGCGGCCGCTGCAACGATCTGGTGACCGTGGGATCCTGAACTCCAGTGGTCCGCCAGATCGTAGAAGCGTCTACCCCTTGGGACAATATTGTAGTGCTGGTTAAGGGTCCTCCATATCCTGTCTGGAAGATTTCCTTCCCAAAAAATATGGTCAATTGTCTCCATCTGACGGTCTGAGCAGCAATTGCAGGCTGACGCTAAGCTGATCCCGATAGAGTTAAGGATGTTATCTATCGGCAGTTTCTTTCTAATGACTCTCCACATGAGGAAGGACCACTTCTTTTGAATACAGGCATGCCAATATCGAGCAATCGTCGGTTGCGGCTGGCCGTTCCCTCGAATAGCGAATGTTGTCGACCTCACCGTAAAAGCCCCGGAAGCCTCAAGCGACCACCGAAGCTCGTCGGCTTTGCTGCCGAGGCAAAGGCCAAGTTGGCGGATGCTGTCGATTATTTCGTCACCGGACCATTCGCGGATCTTGTCCCAGTTCCAATCATTATTAACGTAGCACAATAGGTCTCTGATCCTACTGTTACTGGGGGGTCTCCAAAATGCTCGGGATCAAGCTGTCCCCGATCCATCTCTCAAGGAAGGGATCTGACTCGCTGGCATCCAGCTGAAGCCTAATCGTCGATTCGGCGAGGTCTCGCCCGATTAGTATACGACGCCAAGCCGCTGAAGATCTGCTGTTGGATATGGCCACTGAGGGGTGGATGTGTGTGAAGTATCTGGCTTTTATAAACCT
Organism: Iris pallida; assembly: GCA_029216955.1. Taxonomy (NCBI): domain Eukaryota; kingdom Viridiplantae; phylum Streptophyta; class Magnoliopsida; order Asparagales; family Iridaceae; genus Iris; species Iris pallida. Next base: position 2,950,277 of record JANAVB010031216.1, on the reverse strand, counting down.
GGTCCATAAATTCTTTCTCGTACGAAGATTCTACCATAATTTCATCGAGAAAGCTTTAACGATGTGTGTGAGTTTGGAAAAACTCAGGCCCCCTTCCTCAGTAGGGTGAGCCATAGTATCCTAGCTAACCCAGTGATGTTTGTCTTGACCATTGTTGTACCTCCAGAAAAAATTATAAAATATCTGCTCAATCGAAGAAAGAACTTTCAATGGCGGGGAGCAGGTAGCCAAGGTATGGATGGGGATAGAGGTGAGCACATATTTGATGAGGATATTTTGCCGCCTAGGGATAAGGTAGCATTATGCCAGCCTTCGAGTTTGTTTCTGATTCTTGTGATCAAGTTCTCAAATATGCGGGCGTTCGATTTTCCGTACACAAGGGGACAACCGAGATAGTTGAACGGGGGATGGGCAACAGTGAAGGATGTGAGGTTGGAGAGATTGATTGCATGCTCTCTTTTGATGCTGTGGTGAGCAAAGATAACGCTTTTGGATTGATTGATCTTCTGCCCGGAGCATCTGGAGTACCGCATCGGGGTATTGTGGACTACCTCCATCACTCCAATGTCCCCAGAGGAGAAGATAAGTAAATCGTCGGCGAAGACCAAGTGGGTGATGATCGGGCAGCCACTGGAAGAGTGGAAATATAGGAAGTTCGGAATGCTGGTCATGTTGTTGAGGTTTCTGCTCAAGGCATCTGCAGCGATGATAAAGACTGTGGAGGATAGAGGGTCGCCCTGTCTGACTCTGCGGCTTGATTTGAAGAACCCCTCAGATTGGCCGTCGATAACTGTGGAGAACCATGAGTTGCTGATGGATCTCCAAACGATTTTGGTCCAATTTTCCGAGAATCCAAAAGCCTGAAGACCCAGATCATAAATTACCAATCCAGTCTATCATAAGCTTTCTCTATGTCAATTTTGACGACGATGTTGCCCCCTTTAGCTGGAAACTTCATACAAGTGATTAACTCTTGGGCTAGCATAATGTTGTCCTGGATGTTCCTCCCTTGAACAAAGCTGCTCTGTTCCTTCGAGATTATTTTGGGAAGAGTGTCTGCCATTCTGGTGGCTATGATCTTGGATATAATTTTATTGGTGAAGGTGCAAAGACTGATGGGACAAAAGTCGCGAAAGGATTACGGGTTCTCTTTTTTCGGTATAAGGATCAGCTTGGCGCTAGAGATGGCTTTGGGGTAAGTGGCTCCTTCGAGGAAAGCGACTGCTGCTTCAGTGATGTCCTGTTTGATAATCTCCCAGCAGGTGCAAAAGAAGACCCCCGAAAAGCCGTCCAGGCCGAGGGCGTTGTGCTCGTTAAGGGCCCAAACCGCTTCTTTCACTTCCTGTTTGGACAGTAGAAGCTCCAACTGGGTATTGTCGATGTCATTAATGAGGGTGGGGATTTGGTCTAGGAAAGATCTATCTTTGTGTACCATCTTTTTGGAGAATAATTTGGAAAAGAAGTCTGCCGCGGCCGCTTGGATGCTCTTGTAGTCTGTAATGGTGTTCCCATTCTCGTCAACGGTATGGTGGATCGTTAGTTTGTGTTGGCGGCCGTTGACGCAGGCGTGGAAATATTTCGAGTTTTTATCCCCTCGCTATCCCATTTCAACCTCGCTTTCTGCTTTCAGAAGTCTGTCTCAACTTTGAGCCTGAATTTGAGCATGGCCTTGGTGAGGTTTAGGGCTGTCCTAGCCGCGGGGGAATGGTCCGCTGCGAAGATAGCTTCGGCCCGGGTGACGTTGTCTTCCGCTACCCGAACGGCCTAAAAAATATCTCCGTAAGCATGTTTTCTCCAATTGGAGAGAGCTTTTCTCGTCGTTTTGAGCTTTTTGCTCACCCTAATGAGGGGGTTGGGAGAGTCGCCCTGCTTCCAAGCTTCCATGACGATGCCCTGAAATTGGGGGTGCTCGATCCAGAAGTCAAGGAATTGGAAGTTTTTTTGGATGGATTGGTATTGCTTTTAATTTCGACCAGCAGGGGGCGTGGTCAGATTCAGAGGAGTTGAGGTGGGATAGCTTGGTATTAATCCCCATTCCGTGCTAGAGGGCATTAGTGAGGGCTCTGTCGAGGCGGGAGCATTGACGACGGTCGTCTTCCTGCTTGTTGCACCAGGTGAACGCGTTGCCATTGAACTGGAGAGGGGAGAGATGAGCGTTGAAGATGAAATTGTTGAAGTCTTGCATGGCAGATATGGGAGGTAGGCGACCTCCGATTTTTTCATCTCTGCAGGTGATTGTATTAAAGCTCCCAATACAAATCCAAGGGGAGTTGGTGTTGTGGAGATTTATGTCAAGAAGATCTTTCCAGAGGTGTTTTCGCTCAGCGATGTCGCAACTACTGTGGACCGCTGAGAGGATTGCACGCTCTGGAAGCAAGGGGTGTTCTACCCAGCATGAGATGGCTTGCTGGGTGTCCTGTATGACTCCGAAGTTGACGTCCTTCGTACCGAGGATCCAAATATCGTGTCTGCCTGCTATGGCCGAGGGGAGGCCCAGTTGCAGCTGGATAGATTTTAATCTCTTGGGAGAAATTTTGGGTTCTATAATAATGAGGATATCGATCCTGTGTAATTTACGCAGGCTGGATATTCTCCTAAATGTTGGTTTGTTCGCCAGACCGCGGATGTTCCAGGATAGGATGTTAATCATTAATGTGATTGTAGGAGGTTTTTTGTTCCGCTTGGTGGCGGATCTGGTTTGGATGGTTGTCTTTTCGGCGTCTCCAATCTTGGCATCTTTCACGCTTGATGTAGATGCTACCTCCTTAGCCTTAGTGATGGGGATGCATGAGGTTTGCTCGATGGGAACCGCGGGGGGGGGGGGGGGGTCTATCCATTCCCCAGCGGAGTCCAATGATGGGTCTTCGGAGGGAATGGCTAGTGAGTCGCTAGCGCTCCCGATTTGAAGAGTAGCTTGTTGGAGGGGGTAACCCGCGGCTAGGACCTGTAGTCATCTCCTTGCTTGGTCTGGCCCGAGGATAGCTAGTGCTTCTTCAACCGGGATGTGTGGTTGATCAGCCTCGCTGGGTAGGATTGAGAGTGTTCCTTCGTCGGGGTCCTCGTTGGTGTGTTGTTGATCTGCCATGCTGGTATCGGTAAGTGCCTCTTTCCCCTTCGAGGTAGGGGGATTAGGCGATAGCTCAGAGATGACTGAGACCGCAAGTGGACAGATAGTTTTCGATGATGCTTCCGTGTCACTCGACTCAAGGATGTCGAATTGGTTGGAGAGAACGACATGTTGGTTGATGAAGGTGGTCAGAGTTTTGTTGGAGTTCTCGCTTATGACTGCCTTGCCGTTGCTGGACTCGAATCGAGTGTGCGTATTCGGGAGAGGTAGAAGGGGTGGTTTGGGAGTCCTCCCCTCTGTCTGCTCGTTGTCTTTCTGGACAGATTTCTTCTTGAGCTCTGGGTGAAGACGGTGGCAGTGCTTTGGTAGGTGGCCTCTTAGATGACAGTGGTTGCAGAATATTATGTGGTTGTCGTAGAGGATTTATTGGGTGTGGGTCTGTTTGCCCAGCTTAATGGTAATGTGATTTAGTGGTTCTGAGTTGAGATCGAGTTCCACACAGATTTTGGCATAGTGAGCTTTGGTGAGGTTGCTGGTCTCCAGCATCGTAGCCACATACGACCCGAAGGAATTGCCTATGCGCCTGAGTACCGCTGGTACAAAGCAAATAAGGGGAAGGTTTGGCAGTGTCACCCATGCGACAACCACCGCAGAGTCTACTTTGGTGTTAAAGCTTAGAGGCCACTTGATGATCTTCATCCGGTGGGAGTCGATCCTACAGGTGCCCTTGGCCCACACGGCCCTGTAGTCGCAGTCGGAGGAGAGGTGGAGGAGAATATATATGGGGTCGAGGGGGGCCACTCGATAATCCGTCGAGAGTCTCCAACTGGCTATTGCCTCTTGTACTTTGGATAGTTTGGGACAACCATTCGAAAATTTGAGGACGAAAGTATGGGGCAAGGAGGATGAAAATGAAGTCAGTTCTTTGTCGGAGAAGGGGACCATAGAAACTATAGAGTCGTGAAGGAAAACAATGTCCGGGAGGATGACGTCGAGGAGTAGGGGGCCTTTAGAGGACGCTAAGTCCGGGCGCAGCTTGGCGGCGAAAGATAGAGGCGCTGCTCCGGGATTCGAAGGGTCTTGGGTTCCCCCTCGGGGGGGCTGAGGCGAAACCAGTGGAAAAATGGCCAAGGGTGGTAGAGGGGATTGCAGAGTCGGGCGTTGAAGTCCTTTCTGGCGAGGGTGGTGGAGAAGGAGCAGCTACAGGAATGGTGAGGGACGGGGCTGCCGCTGCCCGCACAGGGGGGAGCTCCTCCTGTGTACCAACCTCGGCCTGAGTGGGGGGGACTCCCTGGGCTGTCTCAAAGGAATCCACTGGGATCCGGGCAGACGGTGATGCAGGGGAGGTAGCTGCGGCAAGCTGGAGAGGAGGGGGAGCTGGAGCCTGGGGAGCGGCTACCTCGCTGGAAGGCTCAAGGGGGAGCTGGTAAGAGGGGAATGGAGGTCCCGGGTCACCGGGGGGAGGGGGTGCTAGGGTGAACAAAGAGGATGAACACTAGGGGGCAGTGATCTGCGTAGAGGAGTGAGGCGTAGAGCTGGAGGTGTGGAGAGCGGCGTAGAAATGTGGGGTGTGGAGGGAGGGCGCATAGAGTTGTGAGGGTTGGGAGGGGTTACCTGCTGCAGCGTAAAAGAGGGGGTAAAGGGAGGGCCTACTAGCTGCAGCGTGAAAGTGGGAAGAAAGGGAGGGCCCACTTGCTGCAGCGTAAAAGTGGGGAGAATAGGACGGCCCTGCCTCGTGTTGGACTTAGATTGGAGGAGAGGGAGAAGTGGTGGGGTCGGATGGAGTTCATGTATTAGGGGTTGAGAGGACAGGTGGGACCAATGTGTAAAGGATGGAAGAGAGATGTTATAAGAATGTTGCAAGTATTTGGTTGTAGACTTAGCATTTTCCAACATCTTGAGGTGGATCTTAAACTCAGTTGTACGGTTAGGTCTATCAATGGTTGGACATCATGTTGGGTCTGATTTATGTAATACATAAAATATATATATATATATATATATATATATATATATATATATATATATATATAATATAGATAAATGGCTCTTCTCCTTCTTCCTCCTGTTCCCGAGAGCTCCCCCCCAACCCCCAGTCCGGCCTAGGCCGGCCGCCCCTCCCCCTCCTCCGTTCCTTCTGTGCCTCCCCCAATGTCTCCCTCCTGGCCTCCCGAAGTAGTGGACTTGTTCCGTCGTCATCTCCTCACCGCAGTCCATCATTCCCGCCCCTCTCTTCTTTCCCCTTCGAGCTCCCCCCCACCGCTGGTCGATCCTCCCACCGCGCTGCCCGCAGTTCGCCCATCGCAGAGCCCCTGGGGCGGCTCCCTTGGCCCCCCGCTGACTTCGCCTGCAGGTCCCCTTCTCTCCTCCGCCCTGGCAGGCAGCTTGGACGCCCCCGACCACCCCCCGCTTCTCCCCCAAGGTCCCGCCCAATCCCGCTGTTCAAATTTTGTTTCCCCCCCTCGGGTGAAGCGTCCGTCAGATCTGCTGGCCTCGGGCCCCTCGCTCCCCTTCCCCTCGGGCTCTACGCGGAGGGCGTGCGTCCCGAGTCGCACCTTCTCGAGCACGCTGTCAGCTCTCCCTCAGTTGCGCAGCTTCTGGAGCTAGCATCTTCACTCTTTGCGCAGCAGCTCTGGAATGTGCTTTCCCAGGGTGGGTTCCCCTCCCATGCGCTATCCGTTCCTCTTTCCTCCCCTTGGGACGCGGTCTCTCAGAGTGGGCCCCCCTCCCTTGCACAATCCGTTCCTATTTCTTCCCCTTGGGACGCGGCCTCTCAGGGTGGGCCCCCCTCCCTTGCGCATCCAGCCCATATTCCCTCCCCTGGCGCAGTTTGTTCCCCGCTTCCTTGCGTAATCCAGCCCCCCTTATCCGCCTCTCCCACCTGTCTCTCTTAACCCCCCCATTCCCCATCCCACTGCGCTTCCCGCCGCCCCACCCACCCTGAGCGCGGTTCCCACGCCCCCCCTTGCGCAGCCACACCTCAGCCCTTGCGCTTCTCCTTCCCATCCCTCTTTGATTCCCCCTCCCTTCAGCCTTCCTGCTGTTTCCTTACCCCCCAGGCGATCCCCTGCTCAGTCGCTCCCGTTCTAGCTGCCTCTCCGTCCTCCTCCTCTCTGGAGCAGATCCCCCGGGGCGCCTCCTCCGGAGTAGAGCCCGCCGCAGTGAGCCCCAACCTCCCTCCTCCTTGCGGCGGCTCGACCTCCGATCCTAGCGGTGTCCCGCCGCACTCCGCCCCCCATCTCCCCCTTCCCGGCAGGTCCCCCCAGGCTCCCTCCTCCTCCCTCGACCCCAGCGTCGGGATCGTCCACCCTCCGAGCGGCCCCTCCTCTGCCCGCTCCAGCCCCAAGGGGCTCCCTGCCCCGGGGCCGGCTCAGCCGTCCTATGCCGCCGCGCTGCGTCCGGACCTTTCCCCCTCGAAGGGCATGATCCTCCCCGACGTGCATCTGCCGGATATTGATTATTCTCAAGACTCCCCTGCCCCAGTCATCCCCTTCTCAGACTTGGAAATGTCTTCGCTGGCAGAGGCCTTTCCTCACACCTTCATTCTGAAATTCTCTTCGGGATGTCCCAAACTTGCCAAGGTCCAGGAAGCGATCGCCAGGTGGAATCTATCGTTTGCCTATCGTGTGGCCCCCCTAGACCCCAGGCACATCCTCCTTCACCTATCTTCGGATGACGATCACAAGTCTGTGTGGTCCAAGGGCACCGCCAGGATAGAGGGTCACCAGATGAAGATTATTAAGTGGACCCCGGGATTCAACACCAAGGAAGATTCAGCCACCGTGGCAGTGTGGGTTACCCTCCCTAACCTCCCCTTCATTTGCTTCGTCCCAGCGGCGCTTAGACGCATCGCTAACTCTTTCGGGACGTACGTGGCCACGGCACCCGAGACCAACAACCTCACCAAAGCCCATTATGCCAAAATCTGCGTCGAACTAGACCTCTCCTCAGAACCACCCAACTTCATTACCATCGAGCTTGGCAACCACTCACACTCCCAACAAATCATCTACGACAACCACATTCAGTTTTGCAACCACTGTCACTTAAGAGGCCACCTTCCGAAGTTTTGCCACCGCCTTCACCCGGAGCTCAAGCAGAAGCAATCCAGGAAAGACAACGACCCTTCCAAGGGTAGATCCCCAAAGTCACCCATTTTACCTCTCCCGAATTCTCACATCTGCTTCGAATCCAGTCCCAGCGAGCTAGCCTCCAGTGAACCCCCGAGCAGAGCGATGATCCCGTACATCCCCCAGCACATAGCAATCTCCAACCAATTCGCCATTCTCGATTCAGAGGACCCGGAGTCGGAAAGCACCCCTGAAGGCGCTAGTCTTCCCGAGCTCCCGCCACCTTCCCCACCCTCTCCCATCCTCCTGCGAGCGAAGAAGGATTGCGACCCAAGCAGCGCAGAACAACGACCCCACGGTAAGGAGGCAGACCCCATGGCCTCTCCCCCCACGATGCAGCTCTTCAGGCCCCCAATGAGAATTCAGTCGAAGACGCTCTAGCCCTCCTTGGTCCCGACCAAGCGAGGAGAGGAATGCAGGTCCTAGCAGCAGGAGTCCCCCTTCAGCAGTTGTCGATCGAGCGCGCTAATGACTCCCTGGCCATCCCTCCGGAGGATTCTATTGTAGACTCAGCGGGAGACCTAATAGGCCCCTCCTCAAGCCCGAATGAACACCACAGCCACAATCCCCCAACAACATCGAGAGTAGCAGCGTCGAACCCCAAACGGAGCATGGAAGGCGCAGAAAAGTCCGTCACCATCCTAACCAGATCTGCCGCAAGGCGGAACAAAAAACCCTCCCACCATCCCATTAATGCTTAACATCCTATCATGGAATGTGCGAGGGCTGGCCAACAAACCGACTCTTAGAAGAATTTCCAGCCTTCGGAAAATTCACAAGATAGATATCTTCATCATCATTGAACCAAAAATCCCTTCCAAACGTCTTAAATCTACCCAATTGGCTCTTGGCCTTCCAACAGCAATTGCTGGCAGGCACGACATTTGGATTCTGGGATCGAAGGAAGTCACCCTAGACATCATCCAGGACTCCCAACAAGCCCTCTCTTGCTGGATCACTCATCCCACCCTCCCAGAGCGTGCCATCCTTTCAGCGGTACACGGTAGCTGTGTCATCGTCGAACGCAAAATCCTCTGGAATGATCTCCTCGATACCTATCTCCACAACACCAATACCCCCTGGCTTTGTATAGGGGATTTCAATGCAATCACCAGCAGAGATGAGAAGATCGGAGGTCGTCCTACACCCCTACCAGCCATGCAAGACTTCAATGACTTCATTTTCAACGCTCATCTCACTCCTCTTCAGTTCAAAGGTAGCAAATTCACCTGGTGTAACATGCAGGACGGCGATTGCCGCCAATATTCCCGCCTGGACAGAGCCCTCACCAATGCGAACTGGCAAGGCTTGAGAATCAGTTCCGCCCTGTCCTACCTCAACTCCACAGAATCCGACCACGCCCCCCTTCTGGTGGAGATTAAAAACAACACCCACCTTCCCAAAAAGAACTTCCAATTCCTCGACTTTTGGACTGACCATCCGCAGTTCTCGAGCATCGTTGCCGAAGCATGGAATAGCCAGGACTCCCCCAACCCCCTCACTCGGGTCAGTAACAAGCTCAAAGCCACCAGGAAAGCCCTTTCCAATTGGAGCAAACAAGCCTATGGGGACATTTTCCAAGCGATTCGC